>PISX010001987.1:0-174879 GCA_004024625.1 Mellivora capensis | reverse complement strand
TCCATTCATCTGTTGATGGACATCTAGGCTCTTTCCATAGTTTGGCTATTGTAGACATTGCTGCTATAAACATTTGGGTGCACGTGCCCCTTCGGATCACTACGTTTGTATCTTTAGGGTAAATACCCAGTAGTGCAATTGCTGGGTCATAGGGTAGTTCTATTTTCAACTTTTTGAGGAACCTCCACTCTGTTTTCCAGAGTGGTTGCACCAGCTTGCATTCCCACCAACAGTGTAGGAGGGTTCAGCCAAGGGGGAGTTTTTGAAGAGCAGACATTCCAAGAGGCCAAGATGAAAGCTGCAAGGATTCCTCTGACCCTCAAAAGTCTCATAGTCACTTCTGTTGGGTCTTACTGGTTTCAACTCAGTGACTAAAGCCAACTCAGATTTAAGGGCAGGAAAATCAGCCTCTACCTCTTGATAAGGAGTGGCAGGGTCATACTGCAAAAGAACATGTAGGATGGGAGGTATTTTTGCAGCCAGCTTTGGAAAATCTGCCTCAGAGCCCATATTATTAGGTGCATATTTGCTGCCTTTATTATCACATATTTTTTATTTGACTGTTCCTTTTATTATTATATTGCTCCTCCTTACTTTTGTTCATATTAAAATTTTTTTTGATGCAATTAAAATTGCTTGCCTTTGTTTTCTTTTTGGTAATATTTTCATGCTATATCTTTTTTGATTCCTTTATTTTTCATCTTTCTTGTGGTTTCACTTTGTTTTGGTCTTTAGAAAATCTTATAATCTCCATCAATTAATTGGTAAATGTAATGGTATAATTTGTTTACATGTATTGTGATTCCCAATATACTGGAGTTAATTTCATTATCTTAGGCAAATGCCTGGCATGTAGTAGATCCTCGATGTTAACTCCTACCACCTACTTCTGTGACTATTATTTCTGAGTTCCATACCAGAGCTCTAAGTCATGAAACTAGAGAGAAACACTTCCTCATCTTCTACCTACTCATTTCCCAAACATCTCTACTGAAATATGCTCTGTCTGCATCTCTGTAAGGTAAGGATATTCTTCTGAGACTTTCAAGGCTTTCTGGCATCTGTCTGTGGAAAGACAATTTCTTTTCTAGACCATAACTGGGGGGAATTTTCAGCACAGGCTCAATTTCAGATGCTATGATTAAGGACATCAGTTTAGAATCACTTTCCCATTCACTAGCTGTTTGATTTTGGACAAGTTACTGAACCTTTCAGAAGCTCAGTTTTTACATCTGGAAGATGACCATGCCAAGTGTAGTGAGAATTAAATGAAGTAATGCAAAGTGCTCAGCACGGTGTTTTCAAGGGAAGATATGGTTATTAGTCTCATTTCCAGGGATACTCTTTGAAAGCCAACTCCAAGTCAGGCCCTAAGCTGAGCCACAGGTATTGTACCCAAGCACCTAGTGGGTGGGCAGGGGAGCAAGCCTAGTGGACAGGGGAGCAAGCCTCCTGTACCATCTACCAGTTGGAGACACACACTTTGGCAGGGTTCCTCCTCTCCTGACCTGGAAGTAGACATTACCATCTTAGTTTCATGGCACAAACTTGATCCAAACAGCTTTCCCAGCAGTGGATTCATTTAGGCTGTGAGCTGCTTGGTGTGAGGTCTCTAATAACTTTCTTTGAAGGTGGGGTTGGTGACTCAGCTGTAAGTACCTCTATAGGTGGTAGAAGAGCCAACATATTGCTTTAAAATCTCCACTTTGTTCTTTCTGCCTTCAGATGCTAGTGAGTTTCTTGTCCTAGGCTGGACACTGAGTTACCACCTCCAAGGGCCCCTCCTCAGTGGAGGGAAGCCCTATTAAATGCTGGACATATTGCAGGTGGTTAGAAATTCTTTGTCAGATGAACAAATGAACAAATGAATAAAAATCCTCCCCCAGACACTCATGTCCCATGCTCTTTGGGCTTTTCCCTGCCTGATTTTATCTGCTGCTCCATTTCAACTTGAACCTTATGCTGTAACCAGCCTGATCTTTTTCCCTGCCAGAATGCTCCTTTTCCTGCCATTATCCATGTTTCTTATGCCGTTAGCTCTGTTTGAGATACCCTCTCCATTTTCCACAAACATCAATATATTTTCCCCACCAATGCTGATTGCCTCTTCTGCCCTCCCATAAAATTTTCTTTGAATATTCAGGATATCACAGACCACCAGCTTTCCTTTTTTATGGCTATTTATCTTTATTTGCCTTTCCAAGTAAAATGGCAACCTCCTTGATTAAGAACATGTAGTATTAGTTTTGTGCATTCTTCTCCAACCCATGCAGTGAATGGCTAATAACAGGCAAGTGATAAATGATGATTGAATATACTTTGCAGTTTCTACCACTCAGCAGCTGGGGTGACTAGGTCAGACTATGCAGTGTCTATAGGCTATAGGCCTATAGGTTATAGGCCCAATTATAAAACAGAGATAATAATATCTACCTTTCAATATTTTGACAATTAAATGAGATGAACTATGTAAAAAACTTAGCACTGTCATTGCATTTGTTACATTAGGTACTCAGGGACCAGGCTGACAGATGTTCATCTTGACATTGCTTTCCTGATCACCTTGGAAGGGGGAAAAGAATGTAGTAAACTATGCGTTGATTCTTAGAGCTTGTGCCTGAAGTGACAGATCACTTCCACTCACATTTCATTGGGCTAAGCAAGTAACATGGTCGTGCCTAACTTCAGGAGTAAGTGCAATCCTACTTGAAGCCTGCCCAGGTTCCCTTATCTGAAAAGAGGTAATGATAATGGTTGTACCTACGTAATAGAATTGTCATGAAAACTGAATAAGGAATGCATGTTAAGTCCTTACAAATGTGCCCAGCACACAGCTAAGTGCTTGTTGAATATTAGCAGTTAAAATTCTGCCTATGGGATGAGCCATTTGATATATGCAATTATGTGGACTCATTTACCTATTGCAAAAACTTGACTGAGTGCCTGCTAAATATTAGACCATGTGCTACATGGTGGGGATTGTGGAAATGGATGACCTAAGTGCTGCTATAAAGTAAGGATACATTGAAAACTCTTTGAGTTCTGATTCAAATCTTTACTTATACTAAGATGTGCCAAGTAGGATCCTGAAATATTACAAAGAACATAGGGTCTATCTACCAACTGGGCTTATTTTATGTCACTAATATATTTGAGGTATTATCAAATTTTGATGGCAGTTGTGAAATTTATTTGTTGTGTTTTAAATTAGCTAGATATTTGTCTCACATTTTACCCACTGCCTGAACTTCTCTTGTGGCATCCTAACAGTATGTGACAATAAAGCTCTCTGGTTATGTGGTTGAGGGACCTGAAGACTGTATTGCTAGGTCCCCACAAAGTAATCAGTCCAAGGGCTGATTTGGGGGGGAGGAAAACTAATCACCTTATAACCACTAGAAGGCAGTAGCAACTCATTGATGCAATAAGACAATCTTCTACCTTGATGGAGTGGGATTTATCACCAAGATGTAAGGAGAGTCTACATTTGCAAATCAATATACGTGATGCATCATGTTACCGGAATGGAAGATACAAATCAGGAGATCATCTCAAATGCAGAAAATGAATTTGACAAAATTTAACATCCTTTCATAATAAAACAAAAAATTATGTGTAGAAGAAATGTACCTCAACATAATAAAGACCACATTTGATCTATTCATTGTAGTACTGGAAGTCCTAGCCAGAGCAATCAGACAAGAAAAAGAAATAAGTCACCCAATCATAAAGGAAGAAGTAAAATTTCTTTTGCTAGAGTGATTTTGTCTCAAGTCAAAGTTTTATGGGACAGCTTGCACTGAATAACTAAGTAAAGCTGGGGCATACAACTTAGCCACTTTGACCTGGCAATAATGACGGGCATTATTTGTTCCAGATCCCTTCACTGGATTGGCTAAGGTTTTACTAGAGCTGCATATCAGGTTGACTTCTCCTTCTGCCAAATCCTACTTCCTCCCTTTGAGTCCCTCTCTTTTGATTGAAAAACATTTTTGTACCTCAACTCATCTCAATGTCTGTTTCTGGACAATCCAAATAGTAACATTTTGCCTTAATCTTTAAATCTACTAGTTGTTTTATAATTCCAGGCCTTACCCCCATTTCAAGAGAATAATATTTTAGCAAATATCAAAATAACTGAATATTTACAGAAAGTAAAAGTATAGTGACCTTCTAGGCTTATTGCTTCTGCCCATCTTTAAATCTGTCAACTAGCACCATTAACTTGGCCCCAGTTAGAAGTCTGGGCCCAGTCTTTGTACTTCGGATCCAAGTAACTATGTTTTCATATTTATGTATGCCTAAGCCCCCACTTTGTTTCTTGTGTCCAGTAACTGCTCAGTTTTGTGTCCCATATGGGTTGTTTACCCAAGTGGTCTGGGCTGCTGTTTTAAATCACAAAGCACAGAGAAGAATTCACCAGCTTCATATAGGTTTTCTTGTTTGCTGTCCCTGTTCTCTTCTATCTCTGCCTACCCTGGCACATAATTTTCCATAATGTGATACTCCATTTTCATATAACCTGGAAGTAGTTCTATTTTTCCTTGTATTGCTTCTTCTTTCCTTTTCCTCATCCTCTCCCACATCCTCCTCCTCCTCCGCTTTTTTCTTCCTGCAACTATTGACTCCTTCTCCATGTCAGGAGCTCACACTTAGGCAAAGAGATAGAAGACATGGTCTTTTTTTCCCGAGCATTCCCAGTCTACCAGGGGGAATCCAGGAAAATAAGTATGTGATCTCCAAGTGAATTAGTGCTCAGCACGTCTGGAAATGCTCAGCATGGGCCAATTGCTCTTTGAGAGCAAGGTGTACAGCTTCATGGAGAAGTGAGTCTTGGTCTGAATGTTAGAGGATGGGAGTATGGTCATGTTCACTTCTGGATTCTTGGCTACATTTGTATTTGAATTTTTGGGGAGTTTAACCTTCAGGTAGGTGAAAAGCAAACATAATTAATTATTTTTTATGTAAATAACTGCTACTGATGTGTTTAAAGAGTATTTTTGAAAGACTTATTCAAAAATACATAAAATAGTCACTCAGTACAAAATTTTCATTTGAAATCTTATCTCTACACTATTAATTTGCCTTACAAACCATTTCATTCCAGGTGACAGAAAAACTAAGTTCATCCTAAGTTTGACCACATCATCTGAAAAATCCCCAGAAGAGCTGTGGCAATCAAGGAAGTTTAGCAGTACATTGAATGTCTCCATATTTCCCTTTGGCTTTTGAGTACATACATGCAGATTTACTCATCACACATGAAACTCTACATTTTAAAAGAGTACTGATATTTGTCAGTCAAAGCACAGTTCATTGAAAAGGGTCCATTTTTCAAACCTAAGATTTCATGGCTTGGGGTATATTCTGAGGACGCCTCAATACACCAGCATTCTTTCTGCTCTCTGACGATGTGTTTTCCACCCTCCTGGCTGTGGTTGCTGGATGCTACCATGCCATTCCCAGAAAACTCTGGATCATGGTAGTTTCAAACCTTTGCCATATATCAGATATTTAGCTTAATTTCCTCATTTTTCAGGGGAAATAAGAAAAAACGGTGTGTTGATTACTAACCTGTCCCAAGAGTTTTACAAATGTCTGATAAGAGTAACACTTGAATGATTGATTCCTTGATAATGTATGTTTAAATCACTTTTAAGGCTATATTATTACTGATTTATTTTTTCATCAATAATTTTGTTGACACAAACTGTTTAGACACAACCTGTTTAGAGTTAAGTAGAATTTATAAGTAGAAATAACATAAATTTTATCACAGTGTAATGTCCTAGAATTAACTAGCATTCATACTCAAGATCATCAATGGAAAAATATCTAAACAGTAGACAGCATCTGAAAAACTAGTTCTAGCTGACTTAAAAGAGGTCATGAATAATTTAGATTTGTTCAAAGTTTCACATCCCCCACTCCTCACTTACAATAAAACCAAACCGAATTGATGTTAGCTTTTGAAAAATAACACATCATCTAAAGTAAAATTGGTCAATCCCTGAGAAATTATGAAATGTTGAATACTTGTCTTGATTAGTTCTAAGTCCATCCCCTTGGTTATTAGCATTACCCACAAGTGAGAACATTTACCATCCTGAATCTTATGTGGAGAAATGATGGGGCTTGGTCAGCTGCTGGCCAGTGCATGGGTCACTTCTCAGTCTCCACCAAAATAATGTTCTGAAGCAAGCTTCTTGTTAAGTCATCAGCTAAAGTGCTCTTCACAGCCAGATGGTCAGGTCACAGTCCTGCCTGCTTTGCAGACATTTTAGTGTCAAATCATCACGCCAAGGGATTGGCATGGATTGTCTAATTTATGTCCACATATTCAAGGAAAACGTGAAGGATGAAGAGATGTCTTCAAAAACATCACATGCCCAATGGCCTCTTGATCTGCAGTGCCTCAGGCAAGAAAGTTCCCAGGTGTGTCCACAGAGAAACCTATCTTCTGGAAATGCATGAAGACCCCATAAACGACCATCCTGGTGAGCACTCCCACTTATTAGTTTTCCCTCATCACAAACACATATCCAAAACCTTGAGGAATTATGCTATTTCCCCACAAAGCCAAAACAAATCAAATACTCATCACATCCTCTGTTAATGTATTTGGCATAAATTGCATTTAAGCGGACCTAGGGTGTGATCACATAGCTGTTTGATAGCAGCCATTTATTCATACTGCTCACTTATGCTCTGGGTTTATTACGGATATTATTCTGCACCAAAAAGAATGAAATTTCCCATGTTGAGAAATTAACTTGGTCTTAACGGAGAAAGTCTAGAGGTCCCAAAATTGTACAATTAATTCAGCACTTCTGTCTCCAAGTGACTGTATTGCAACAGATTATGAAGTGTAATTATAGAACATCAGAGCATTTGGCAAATTCAGTTAATTCTGTTAATACGAGTCATTGAGAATTGGCTTTGATTCCTGAATGAATTATTTGCACCTTCATTTGGTGAGTTGCCATCACATATACACACGTGAGGAGGCTTCAGGGGCTGGGTTTTGGTGGGAGTGCCAAATCTGAGAAGGAAAAGAGAATGGCCATGGATATATAGGCTCTGTTTCTTGATTTCGCTTGAGAAGTCACTACTTTGGAGATAACTCTGCTGAAGCCCAGTATATTGCATCTCTGCTTCAGTTTACAGTTCAGATTAGCACATGGGGTTGCTTGGAGGATTTCGAATGAACAAAAAGAAACACAGATACACAAGGGACCAGTGCTGGGTAAAGAACGGGAGTCTAAGAAGACCTGTCTTGCTCCTTGCCTTTCTGGCTAAAAGTTAATTTGTTTTCTTTCTGTGTCACTTTGTAAAGCATAGAGCTGACTGTAGAAATCACAGGAAGAATTGACCGGACCAGATAAAATACTTTAGGGAAGAACACTCACTCAGTACCTACTGGAAGTATGTCAAGCAACTGACCGGCTTCCTTTCCACTTCCTTTCCGTAGGGAAGAAAACCACAAAGCACCTGCTGGGAGGGATTAGATAGCTCAGTGGGAATTCCTTATTCCCTTTTCTCTTTCTTCCTTCCTTCTTCTCTCCCTATCTACCACCTTTGTCCTCTGTCTCTGCCTTTATCCTCCATCCTTTCTTCCTTTCTTGCCTGTCCAAATGGTGGGGACAGTCTAATCAAAGATAAAGAGGAGGAAAGAAGCATTTTTGGAGCAGGGATGAGGCAGGCAACAGATCTGGCTGAAACAAAAAGATGAGGTTGGGAATAAAAAATAATTTGAACAAGAACACATGGAGATGGCATATCCCAAAGGACAGTAAACTTAGATTAGTCTCAAAGGACAGAAGTGAGTCTGGTAAATTCTTGAGCAGGAAATGGACATAAAAGTAACATTGAGAAGGACATTTTGATAATGAGTGGAGCTAACTATGGCCTAAGCTATTTCTTTATCAAGGGATAGAGCCATCTATCTATCCCCGTGCTAGTTCATAGTATCAGAAGGAATTCACACTGGAAGGCTTGAAGTTGTTTCTAAAGATACATGTGTCCATTTCCTATCTGTATTTGGGCTTAAGGTATCCTGCAGAGGACCTTGGTTTCTTTCCGGGCTCAGGTGGAGCATCTCCTCCTTGGGGAAGTCCTCGGTGCATCCAGCTCCATCCATGTGCTTTCCTCTGCCGTTGTTTGAGTCACAGCCTTTTCATCTGCCACACTGGATCCTGTCTCCCAGCCCCCATGATCCTCCACTCCTATTGCCCCTAGACTTTAACTCTTTAACTGTCCGATCCATAGCCCCAGCTTCGTGCAGCACACAGAGTGGCTGAGTCTCCAATAACTCTGGGCAATCAAGTAGGATGTGTAGATACCATTCTGTAGACTCAGCAGAAGACTATGTTTTTTCAAATGTGTTTTCAAATATGTCTTATCTGAAGAAGAGACCAGACTATGAAAGACCAGATTTGATGGGGCTGGATTTAGGGTGTTCACAACTCTGACATCTTGGGACCTAAGTGCTAAACTCCCTGGAAGGAGGAGGAAGAAGGGTCAATGAAGCTGTTTGCTAGGCTTATCTAGGGGAGTTGGAGCTGGAAGAAATCTACTACTCCATTATCCCTAACCTACTCACATGTCCCATTCTAACCAAACATTCTCAAGATTAGAATCTTTAAACAAAACCAAACCCAAATATGCTGGTTTTGCGGGTACAGCAAATACAGAAAGAAGTGAAGACACTGACTTGCACTCTCCCTAACTTCTCTGGATCTTGTCTAGGATGGATGTAGCTGCTGACAGTTGTGATGGTGATGGTCTCTCAGATGGGGTCTTGGCAGCTGCTGGACTCTCCATCTTCAGAGACATCTGCATGACTTCCAGTGAAGCAGGGACACCACTTTGGGACAAAGGCTCACTTCTCTTATAATGTTTTTCTTCCCAGGGTTGTTATTCCAGGAGCTGGTACTCTTTTTTCATTGTTTGTGTTTACCTGAGGCCCACCTAGTAGAAGCAGGGGTCTAAATGTCATTGGCTGTATTTTATTTTATCTTCCTTAGTAAGTTTGGTAAAACACTGGAACTTAATTATTCCTGTGTAAGTACTTGATGCCCAGTATAAAGTTGTTACTTTTGCTTCTTGTCCACAATACTTGACCAACATAAACAAACAGCCCCTTGTTTTTATTTATAAGACATAATGATAATCACAAACACCTTTTTAACAAATTCATTTTATACTTTGGTAAGAAAGAAATTAGAAGAGTGATCTCTTTTTGAATTGGTCAGCCCCAGGGACTTCAGGTGTGAAGCTCCTAGAGAGGGAGATTTTCAAATGACTGGAAGAGCGTGAGCAAGTCTGAATGAGGGAGCTCTTACAGGAAATAGGAGAGAACCTAGTTGTTTGGGGTTGACTGCATAGGAGATAAAGCTAGAAAGGCATGTTGAAGTCATATTCTGTACAATCCTGAGTTCGGTGGGGAGTGTGTGAACTGTTAGATGAAGTCCATTAAATAGATCCATGCATGTTATCCATTACCATCTCACCTTCAACAACAGAATGCTGAGCCCTGCTGGGGAAGTTTTTAGAACTTTGCAGTTATCACTAAAAATGCATTGTCTCTTATCTCAGCAGCTTGGATATCCCAGCTTAGCTACCCTTCTATGTGATGTCAGTCTGTTCCTCATGTATTTGCAATTGTAAACTATCTGTATCCCTATTAAAAACTGTTTCATTATGACCTTTGGAAATTTCTTATTTAGTAAGTCTGACAAAAGTTGTAGCTATAAATGGTGAGAAAACATTTTAAATAATAAGCAAAAAAGCCTCTGATTTGCATTTGAGGCTGTTCGCTTAAGGTGTAGAATGGAGAAGGGACTGACAGTAAGGCTTGGGGGCAATATTTGAGGGAAGAAGAGGCAGGAGAGAAAAAATGGGGGTCTAGAGTCATGAACTACAGTGGAAATGAAGGGGAGAGCATCAATGCAATGATGTCCCCAAGAACTGGATTATAGCTTGGATGTGAATGTTGGAAAAACAGGTGCATCCTCCCAGGTTTTTGACTTGTGTGACTGGTGGATGATTATACTGTTAGGGAACCTAAGATGAAGTACAGTTTGGAAGGAAGATGATAAGTTATTTCTGGGATATTTAGAGAAAGAATTGTCTTTAGAGTCTGCTTATATAAACATTTAAAAAATCTTAAAAAATATTTTATTTATTCATTTGACAGACAGAGATCACAA
This sequence comes from Mellivora capensis, assembly GCA_004024625.1. Classification (NCBI taxonomy): domain Eukaryota; kingdom Metazoa; phylum Chordata; class Mammalia; order Carnivora; family Mustelidae; genus Mellivora; species Mellivora capensis. The sequence continues at coordinate 164,668 of PISX010001987.1, read as the reverse complement.
GTAGGCAGAGAGGCAGGCAGAGAGAGAGGAGGAAGCAGGCTCACTGCTGAGCAGAGAGCCCGATGCGGGGCTCAATCCCAAGACCCTGGGATCATGACCTGAGCTGAAGGCAGAGACTTTAACCCACTGAGCCACGCAGGCGCCCCTTAAAAAAATTCTTAAATTTGAAGACAAGCCTGCTACAGTTGCCAAAGTTGTTTTTAATATGAAAGTTGCTTGTTTCATTGAGTTATCTCTGCTTAAGCATTTCTTGTGACAGATGTGTTCCATCTCAATTATTCTCCAAAGTGGGCATACCTCAACAATTTTTTTTTTACACTTCTAAATGCACCACCACAACTTGGAAGCTTTCTGGATTCATTTGGAAAGCATCAAGAGAATTAGAACCGAATAAGAAAGAAATTCCAGTCATCATTTGTTCACTTGTCAAATGTTCACCATATGTGGACTTTTTGTCAGTTATTGTAATGTTGTTAGGACTCTGGGGGTGAAAGGAGGCCAGGAGCTCCCAGAGAGGTAGGGAAGACTTTCAGTACAACCTGATAGATTGACAGATAGGACTAAGGCAGAGGCCTGTGGGAGAAGGAACCTCATCCAACCTCAGGGTAGGAAGGTTAGAAGTGAATTATGAAGGAGGAACAACATCAATATTGTGGTGGCATGAGTTATTCCCTTTGTCTTTTTTAAAAAAAGATTTTATTTATTTAATTGACAGAGAGAGAGAGAGAGAGAGAGAGACAGAGACAGTGAGAGAGGGAACCCAAGCAGGGCTAGTGGCAGAGAGAGAAACAGGCTCCCCCTGAGAAGGGAGCCCAATGTGTGGCTCAATCCTAGGACCCTGGGATCATGACCTGAACCTGAGCTGAAGGCAGACACTTAACGACTGAGCCACCCAGGTGCTCCTCCCTTTAAGTTATAATCAATAGAACAGCCACAGTCCAACCAAGGATCCTCTGCACAGCATACCAGGATGCCTGAGAGACATGTACGTCCCTACTTTGAAGGTGGGTGAATTGAATCTCACAGAGGTGGCAAAACTGGAGGAACATGAGTAGCATTACCTGTGATCCTAGCAACACTGGCAGTGACAACTGTGACCCTGTCCAGGCAACCCCAGCACTTGGGGCTGTGCCTGGGGCGCTCCCCTCCCCAAGCAATGTCTGCAACCTTGGTGCCCCCAACACCTATGACTGCCTCAGCAACCCTAGAGACATGCAGTCACGTGGCACGGGTGACCCCTCTGGCAGAAGGGATGTAGGGTGGAAAGCACACTCCCAAATATAGCTAAGAGCCAGTTCAACAAGGCGGGGGGGGGGAGGGGGAACCAAAAAGCAAACAAACAAAACACCCCACAAAAATACAAAACCAAAAACTTATGCTATAGCGCCACCTGCTGGAAGACAAGAGAAAGACCCCCTTGTTGCCAACATGTTAAACTGCTAAAATCAGAGTAATTTACAAAGCTTTATCTAAATAAGAAAGGTGTTCACTATTTCAAGGCATCAGCAGGCACACATCTCTTCAAAGGCCATGAAAAATCAGTAATAAAGTATCACAAAAAGAAAATTACAATTCTCTAGCAACCAAACATAAAGTCATGGAAGATTGGGGTCTGCCAGAGAATTTAAAACAGCTGTCATGAAGAAATTCAGTAAACTATGAGGAAATCCAGAAAGGCAATTCAATGAACTCAAGAATAAAATTAGCAGAAGGAGTGCCTTGCCAAAGAGATTGAAATTCTAAAGAAGAATCAAAAAGAAATTCTGGAGCTGAAGAACTCAATAAATAAATGAAGAATGCATTAAGAAAGCATTGGTAATAGAGAAAAACAGATAGAAAAACCTAGAAATGATTTGAGTGGAAGAGAAGAGATAATTAAAATTTTAAAAAACTGAAGAAGCTCTACAAGAGCTATCAGACTTCATTAGGAGAGCCAATAGAAGAATAGTGGGTATACCAGAAGGAGAAGAGAAGGGGGCAGAGAGGTTATTTAAAGAAATAATAGCTGAGAACTTCCCAAACCTGGGGAAAGAACTAGATATAGAATTCCAAGAAACTAGTAGATCTCCTTACTATCTCAGTGCAAAAAGAGCTTTTCCAAGACACATTATAATGAAACTATCAAAAGTCAATGATGATGAAAAAAATCTTAAAAGACACCAGAAGAGGGGGGATGGGGAAAGTAATCTACAAAGAAACCCCCATTAGACTATCAGCAGATTTCTCAGAAGAAACTCTACAGTCCAGGAGAGAGTAGAATAACATATTCAAAGTACTGAAAGATAAAAATTGCCATCCAAGAATGCTCTATCCAGAAAAACTATCCTTCAGTTAGGAAGAAACACAATAGAGGCTTTCCCAGACAAACAAAAGTTGAAGGCATTTGTCACCACTAGACCTGCCTTACAAGAAATGTTGAAAGGAACTCTTCTACCTGAAACAATAAGACAAAAACACACAATATTTTGAAGAAGGTGTTAAGTAGTTATACAGAATCAGAAAATTGTAACTCCATTTTAGACTAGGGTGTTAAACAATTATAACATCAAAATGAAAGGAAAAAGCATTAAAAATAACTATAGCCACTACCATTTGGCAATACTGTCACAGCATGAAAAGGGATAATTCATGATGACAAAAGTATAAAGGGGAAGAAGAAAATGACAGAACCTTTATAAGCAAGTGAAAATACATTTCTGTTAGCAGAAAAAGACTATTTTGTATGTAAGATGTTTTATACCAAGCTCATGGTAACCACAAAACAAAAATAGCAGCAATGTCCACAATAGCCAAACTATGGAAAGAGCCCAGATGTTCAACAACAGATTAATGGATAAAGAAGATGTGGTAGATATATACAGTTGAATATTACTCAGCAATAAAAAAAGAATGAAATCTTGCCATTTGAGAAGAAGTGGATGGAACTAGAAGGTGTTATGCTAAGCCAAATAAAATCAGTCAGAGAGAGACAAATACCATATGATTTCACTCATATGTGGAATTTAAGAAGCAAAACAGATAAACATAGGGGAAGGGAAGGAAAAATAAAATAAGATAAAAATAGAAAGGGAGGGGTGCTCAGGCAGTTAAGCCTTTGGTTCAGTCCATGATCCCAGGGTTCTGGAATTGAGTCCCGCATTGGGCTCTGCTCAAAAGGGAATCTTCTCCCTCTCCCTCTCCCCTTTTCCCTGCTCATGCTCTCTTTCTCTCTCTAAAACAAATAAATAAAATCTTAAAAAAACAGAGAAGGAAGCAAACCATAAGAGACTCTTAACTATATGGAAAAAACTGAGGGTTGCTGGAAGTGTGGTGGGTAGGAGGATAGGGTAATTGGGTGATGAGTATTAAGGAGGGCAATTGATGTAATGAGCACTAGGTATTATATGCAACTGATGAATCACTAAATTCTATCCCTGAAACTAATAATACACTATATGTTAACAAAATTGAATTTATTTTTTATTTATTTTATTTTTTAAAAGATTTTATTTATTTATTTAACAGACAGAGATCACAAGTAGGCAGAGAGGCAGGCAGAGAGGCAGGCAGAGAGAGAGAAGAGGAAGCAGGCTCCCTGCGAGCAGAGACCCCGATGTGGGGCTCGATCCCAGCACCCTGAGACCATGACTTGAGCCGACAAAAGAGGCTTTAACCCACTGAGCCACCCAGGTGCCCCCCCCCAAAATTGAATTTAAATAAAAAATTAAAAAAATATATAGAGAGCAGACACAAAACATAAAATTGGGGGAAATCGAACAAATTACCATAGGAAACCACCAACTTAAAAAGGTGGACCAGAAACACAAGGAAAAAAGAAACAATGGAGATAAACAACTAGAAACAAAAGATAAAACAAAATGGCAGTTTTAAGTCCTCATATATCAGTAATCACCTTAATTGTAAATAAGTTGAATTCACTAATCAAATGGCACAGAGTGGCTGGGTGGATTAAAAGCAAAACCCAACTGTATGCTGCCTTTAGGAGACTTATTTCAGCTTCAAAGGAACATAGGCTCAAAGTGAAGGGGTAGAAGATGATACTCCAAACAAACCGTGACCAAAAGAAAGTGGGTATAGTTGTACTTATATCAGACAAAATAGTTATCAAGCCAAAAATGGTAACAAAAGACAAAGAAGGCCATTATATAATAACAAAAGGGTCAACGTATTTGGAAGATATAATAATCATAAAAACATACACTTTCAACATTCAATCACGAAATGCAGTAAGCAAATATCAATGGCTCTTAAGAGAGAAATAGAAAGGAATATAATAATAGTAAGGGATTTCCATACCCCACTATCAGAATGGATAGGTCATCCAGACAGAAAATAAACAAGGAAACATTGGAATTGAACTATATTATTTTTTGTTTTTTGTTTTTTTTCTTATAAATTATACTGATAAACTTTACTATTTTAAAAAATATTAACATATAATGTATTGTTTGCCCCAGGGGTACAGGTCTGTGAATCATCGGGCTTACACATTTCACAGCACTCACCATAGCACATACCCTCCCCAATATCCATAACCCAGGCACCCTATCCCTACCTCTTCACCCCCCCAGCAACTCTCAGTTTGTTTCATGAGATTAAGAGCCTCTTATGGTTTGTCTCCCTCCTGATCCCATCTTGTTTCATTTTTTTCCCTCTCTACCCCCCATGGCCCCCTGCCCTGCCCCTCAAATTCCTGATATCGAAGAGATCATATGATAATTGTCTTTCTCTGATTGACTTATTTCACTTAGCATAATACCCTCTAGTTCCATACACATTATTGCAAATGGCAGATTTCATTTTCTTTGATGGCTGCATAGTATTCCATTGTATATATATACCACATCTTCTTTATCCATTCATCTGTCGATGGACATCTAAGTTCTTTCCATAGTTTGGCTGTTGTGGACATTGCTGCTGTAAACATTCAGGTGCACATGCCCCTTTGGATCACTACACTTGTATCTTTAGGGTAAATACCCAGTAGTGCAATTGCTGGGTCATAGGGTAGCTCTATTTTCAACTTTCTGAGGAACCTCCATACTGTTTTCCAGAGTGGCTGCAGCACCTTTCATTCCCATCAACAATGTAGGAGGGTTCCCCTTTCTCCTCATCCTTGCCAACATCTGTCATTTCCAGACTTGTTAATTTTAGCCATTCTGACTGGTGTGAAGTGGTATCTCACTGTGGTTTTGAATTGTATTTCCCTGATGGCAAGTGATATTGAGCACTTTTTCATGTGTCTGTTGGCCATTTGGATGTCTTCTTTGCAATAATGTCTGTTCATGTCTTCTGCCCATTTCTTTTCTTTCTTTTTTTAAAAAATTTATTTGTCAGAGAGAGAGGGAGAGAGAGTGAGCACAGGCAGACAGAGAGGCAGGCAGAGGCAGAGGGAGAAGCAGGCTCCCTGCAGAGCAAGGAGCCCGATGTGGGACTCGATCCCAGGACACTGGGATCATGACCTGAGCCGAAGGCAGCCGCTTAACCAACTGAGCCACCCAGGCATCCCCTTCTGCCCATTTCTTGATTGGCTTATTTGTTCTTTCGGTGTTGAGTTTGATAAGTTCTTTATAGATTTTGGATAGTAGCCCTTTATCTGATATGTCATTTGCAAATATCTTCTCCTATTCTGTTGTCTTTTGATTTTGTTGACTGTTTCCTTTTGCTGTGCAAAAGCTTTTGATCTTGATGAAGACCCAATAGTTCATTTTTGCCCTTGCTTCCCTTGCTTATGGCGATATTTCAAGGAATAAGTTGCTGTGGCTGAGGTCAAGAGGTTGCTGCCTATGTAAGGATTTTGATGGAGTCTGTCTTACACTGAGGTCTTTCATCCATTTTGAGTCTATTTTTGTGTATGGTGTAAGGAAATGGTCCAGTTTCATTCTTCTGCATATGGCTTTCCAGTTTTCCCAACACCATTTGTTGAAGAGGCTGTCTTTTTTCCATTGGACATTCTTTCCTGCTTTGTCAAAGATTAGTTGATCATAGAGTTGAGGGTTTCTGGTCTCTCTATTCTGTTCCATTGATCTATGTGTCTGTTTTTGTGCCAGTACCATACAGTCCTGATGATGACAGCTTTGTAATAGAGCTTGAAGTCTGGAATTGTGATGCTGCCATGGTTTTCTTTTTCAACATTCCTCTGGCTATTCGGGATCTTTTTTGGTTCCATACAAATTTTAGGATTATTTATTCCATTTCTTTGAAAAAATTGATGGTATTTTGATAGGGATTGCATTAAATGTGTAGATTGCTTTAGATAGCATAGACATTTTCACAATATTTGTTCTTCCAATCCATGAGCATGGAACACTTTTCCATTTCTTTGTGTCTTCCTCAATTTCTTTCATGAGTACTTAATAGTTTTCTGAGTACAGATTCTTTGCCTTTTTGGTTAGGTTTATTCCTAGGTATCTCAAGGTTTTTGGGTGCAATTGTAAATGGGATCAACTTCTTAATATCTCTTTCTTCTGTTTTGCTCATGGTGTATGTAAATGCAATTGATTTCTGTGCCTTGATTTTATATCCTGACACTTTACTGAATTCCTGTATGAGTTCTAGCAGTTTTGGAGTGGAGACTTTTTGGTTTTCCACATAAAGTATCATATCATCTGTAAAGAGTGAGAGTTTGACTTTTTTGATGATTCGGATGCCTTTTATTTCTTTTTGTTATCTGATTGCTGAGGCTAGGATTTCTAGTATTACGTTGAATAGCAGTGGTGAAGTGGACATCCCTGCTGTGCTCCTGACCTTAGGGGAAAAGCTCTCAGTTTCCCCCCACTGAGAATGATATTCTTTGTGGGTTTTTCATAGATGGTTTTGATGATATTGAGGTATGTATCCTCTATCCCTACCCTTTGAAGGGTTTTGATCAAGAAAGGATGCTATACTTTGTCAAATGCTTTTTCAGCATCTATTGAGAGTTTCATATGGTTCTTGTTCTTTCTTTTATTAATGTATTGTGTCACACTGATTGATTTGCAGATGTTGAATCAACCTTGCAGCCCAGAAATAAATCCCACTTGGTCGTGGTGAATAATCGTTTTAATGTATTGTTGGAACCAATTGGCTAGTATTTTGGTGAGAATTTTTGCATCCGTGTTCATCGAGGATATTGGTTTATAATTCTCCTTTTTGATGGGGTCTTTATCTGGTTTTGAGATCAAGGTAATTCTGACCTCATAAAATGAGTTTGGAAGTTTTCTGTCCATTTCTATTTTTTTGGGTTTTCTGGAGAATAGGTACTAATTATTCTTTAAATGTTTGGTAGAATCCCCCTGGGCAGCTGTCTGGCCATAGGCTCTTTTTTGGGGAGATTTTTGATGATTGCTTCAATCTCCCTATTGGTTATGGGTCTGTTAAGGTTTTCTATTTTTTCCTGGTTCAGTTTTGATAGTTTATATATCTCTAGGAATGAATCCATTTCTTCCAGATTGTCAATCTCATAATACGTTCCTGTAATTGTTTGTATTTCTTTGGTGTTGGTTGTTATATCTCCTCTTTCATTCATGATTTTGTTAATTTGGGTCCTTTCTCTTTTCTTTTTGGTAAGTCTGGCCAGGGGCTTATCAATCTTATTAATTCGCTCAAAGAACCTACTCCTAGTTTTGTTGATCTGTTCTACTGTTCTTTTGGTTTCTATTTCATTGATTTCTGCTCTGATCTTTATGATTTCTCTTCTCCTGCTGGGTTTAGGCTTTCTTTGCTCTTCTTTCTCCAGCTCCTTTGGGTGTAGGGTTAGGTTGTGTATTTGAGATCTTTCTTGTTTCCTGAGAAAAGCTTGTATCGCTATATACTTTCCTCTCAGGACTGCCTTTTCTATGTTCCAAAGATTTTGAGCAGTTGTATTTTCATTTTCATTTGTTTCATGAATTTTTAAAATTCTTCTATAACTTCCTGGTTGACCCACTCATTCTTTAGTAGGATGCTCTTTAACCTCCGTGTATTTGAGTTCTTTCCAACTTTCTTCTTGTGATTGAGTTGTGGTCTGAAATATGTAGGGAATGATCCCAATCTTTTGTACCAGTTGAGACCTGATTTGTGGCCTAGGGTGTGAACTATTTTGGAGAATGTTCCATGTGCACTAGAGAAGAATGTGTATTCTGTTGTTTTTGGATGGAATGTTCTAAATATATCTGTGATGTCCATCTGATCCAGTGTGTCATTTAAAGTATTCAGTTCTTTGTTGATCTTTTGCTTAGATGATCTGTCCATTTTAGTGAGGTGGGGGTTTAAAGTCCCCTACTCTTATTGTATTATTGTTGATGTGTTTCTTCGATTTTGTTATTTCTCTCTTTTTAAAAAAAGATTTTATTTATTTATTTGACAGACAGAGATCACAAGTAGAGAGGCTAGCAGAGAGAGGTGGAAGCAGGCTCCCCACTGAGCAGAGAGCCCAATGTGAGGTGAGGCTCGATCCCAGGACCCTGAGATCAGGACCTGAGCCAAAGGCAGAGGCTTAACCCACTGAGCCACCCAGGCACCCCTCTTCGATTTTGTTATTAATTGATTTACATAATTGGCTGCTCCCATGATAGCATCATAGATATTTAAAATTGTTAGATCTTGTTGTTGGACAGACCCTTTGAGTATGATATAGTGTCCTTCCTCATCTCTTATTGTAGTCTTTGGCTTAAAATCTAATTTATCTGATATAATGATTGCCACCCCAGCTTTCTTTTGATGTCCATTAGCATGGTAAAACCCCCTCACTTTCAATCTGGAGGTGTCTTTGGGCCTAAAATGAGTTTCTTGTAGACAACATATCAATGGGTCTTATTTTTTATTCATTATGATACCCTGTGTCTTTTGATTGGAGCATTTAGCCCTTTTACATTCAGGGTAACTATTGAAAGATCTGAATTTAGTGCCATTGTATTGCCTTTAAGGTGACTGCCACTGTATATTGTCTCTGTTCCTTTCTGGTCTACTATTTTTAGGCTCTCTCTTTGCTTAGAGGACCCCTTTCAATATTTCCTGTAGGGCTAGTTTGGTGTTTGCAAATTCTTTTAATTTTTGTTTGTCCTGGAGCTTTTTATCTCTCCTTCTATTTTCAATGATAGCCTAGCTGGACATAGTATTCTTGGCTGCATATTTTTCTCATTTAGTGCTCTGAATATATCATGCCAGTTCTTTCTGGCCTGCCAGGTCTCTGTGGATAGGTCTGCTGCCAATCTAATATTTCTACCATTGTGTGTTATGGACTTTTTGTCCTGAGGTGCTTTCAGGATTTTCTCTTTATCACTGAGACTTGTAAGTTTTACTATTAGATAATGGGGTGTGGAGCTATTTTTATTGATTTTGAGGGGGATTCTGTGTGCCTCCTGGATTTTCATGCTTGTTCCCTTTGCCATATTAGGGAAATTCTCTACTATAATTTGATCCAACATACCTTCTGCCCCTCTCTCTCTTTCTTCTTCTTCTTCTTGGATTTCAATTATTTTTATAATGTTTCATCTTATGGTATCACTTATGTTTCGAATTCTCCCCTCATGGTACAGTAGTTGTCTCTCTTTTGCTCAGCTTCTTTACTCTCCATCATTTGGTCTTCTATATCACTAATTCTCTCTTCTGCCTTATTTATTCCAGCAGTAAGAGCCTCCACTTTTTAAAAATTTTATTTATTTATTTGACAGACAGAGGTCATAAGGAGGCAGAGCGGCAGGCAGAGGTGGGGGGAGCAGGCTCCCTGCTGAGCAGGTATCCCAATACAGGGCTCAATCCCAGGATCCTGGGATCATGGCCTGAGTCAAAGGCAGAGGCTCAACCCACTGAGACACCCAGGCACCCCAAGAGCCTCCATTTTTAATTGCACCTCAGTAATAGGTTTTTAAATTTCAACTTGGTTAGGTTTTAGTTCTTTTATTTCTCCAGAAAGGGATTATTTCATATCTTCCATGCTTTTTCCATACCCAGCTAATACCTTGATAATCATCATTCTGAACTCTAGTTCTGACATATTACTAATGTCCGTATTGATTATATCCCTAGCCATTGGTACTGTCTCTTGTTCTTTTTTTTTGTGGTGAGTTTTTCTGCCTTGTCATTTTATCCAGATAAGAATAGATGAATGAGAGAACAAAATACTAAGAGGGTAGCAACAGCCCAACCCCAGAGAAATATACACTAACCAAATCAGAAGGGACCTGAAACTGGGGGGAGAAGAAATATGTAAAAATTTATATATTTATATATAAATATTATAAAAAAATATATGTATATATAATATATACACTTATATATGTAATATATATATATCACATATACATATGTGATATATATATACCATATATATATATATATATATATATATATATATATATATATGAGACTACTGAGTAGAACAGAGCCACACACTTGATTTTGGGTGTATTTTGGTCTCTTAGAAGAAACTGCCTCCCAAAATTTTAAAGAAAGAAAAACTTATATATATACAGAAAACAAGGTTAAACATGATGAAGGGATGGAATAGGACTGTAAAGAAAAATTTAAAAAGACTTTATAAAAGGCATTAATAAGATAAGAAGTTGGTTGAAAAAAGAAAAGAAAAAAAGAGGAAATAATATGATCAGGGTGGAGACTAGAACAAGCCATGTGCTAGATTTAGGGTATATTTTGATCTATTAGAAGAAATTATATCCCAGAATTTTAAAGAAAAAAAAAAACTATATATACAAAAAATAAGGTTAAAAACAATGAAAGGATAAAATATGACTATAAAAATGAAAATTTTAAAAGATTTTTAAAAAGGTACTGATAAAATAGTTTAAAAACATTAAAATAGGAAAGAGGAAAAATAAAAAAAAATAGAATAAGAAAAAGTAAAATTAAAAAAATTTAACCTTGAAAGACTATAGGATCATGGGGAACAAAGCCATGAGTTCTATGTGTTCCTTGCCCCTATCTCTGGAGTTCCACAGTTCTCAGTGATCAGTGAACTTGGTCTTGCCTGGATGTCCTAATTGATCTTCTGAGAGAGGGGCCTGTTGCAGTGATTCTCAAATGTCTTTGCCCAAGGTGGAATTGCACCGCCCTTGCCAGGCACTAGGCTAAGTAATCTGCTCAGCTTCGCTCTCAGGAGCTTTTCTTCCCTGAACGATTTCCATACAGGAATGCAGATGGCAGCCTCCCAATCTCTGGCCCATAGGAGCTGAGAGCTCGGGCCCCCACTCTTCAGTGTGTCCTCAGAGACAAGCAGTCAATCCCTCCCATTTTTCTAGTTTCTGGCCCTGCTCCAAGTTCACCAGGCCTGTGACAGAGCATTTCTATCTCTGGTGCATGGCCTTATTTGGAGTCTTCAAACCCAGCTTATTCCCATGGCATATTGTCACACCACTGCTCCTGGAAGAGGAAGGTGACTCTCCCTGGATCTGCTGCTTGTTGAGTCCCTGCCTGAAGAGCAGTGGCCTGACTGTGCCATGATCACAGTTTAAGGTAACCCTGAGCTGAGAGCCCCCTCCTCGGCTCCATCTCTGCTGCAGGCTTCCCCGCTCTAATACCCGCTCTGCCACACTCAGACACTCCTGGTCTTTCTGTGGCCCTGTGGGTCCTGAGACAACACTGTCCCCACGAGGGCTCCACCCACTGCTTAGCCTCTGGAGAGACGTCCCTCAGTGGAGCAGACTTCTAAAAGTTCCGATTTTGTGTTCCATTGCTCTCTCACTTGCAGGGAGCTGGATCCTCCCCCATGGTCTATCTTCTTGAATATTGCCTTGGATTCTCTTCTCCATACATCCTACCTTCCAGAAAGTGGTTAATTTTCTGTTTCTAGAATTGCTTCTCTTCTTCTCTTTTCTTTCCTGTTGAGTTTGTATCTGTTCAGAACGGTTTAACTATCTAGCTGAACTCCTGGGACCAAATGATATTTACGTTTCCTACTCCTCTGCCATCTTGCTCCTCCTTCCTGAACTATACTTTAAAGCAAATGGACTTAACAGGCAATATATAGAACATTCCATGCAACAGCAGCAAAATACACATTCTTCTCAAGTGTCCATAAGACATTCTCCAGGATAGACCATGTGATTGGCCACAAAACAAGTCTCAGAAAATTTAAGAAGACTGAAATCATGCTGTTTTCTCTGACCACAATGTCATGAAATTAGAAATCAGCAATAAAGAGGAAAGTGAGTAAATCTTTAAATACATGGAAACTAACAACACACTTCTAAACAATCATGGGTCAAAGAAAAAATCAAAAGAGAAGTAAAAAAATTATCTTGAAACAAATGAAAATACAACATCAAATTTTGTAGGATGCAGCAAAACCAGTTTTGATAGGAGAGCTTATAGTAGTGAACACATACATTAAGAAATTTAAGGATGCCTGGGTGGCTCAGTTGGTTAAGCATCTGCCTTGGACTCAGGTCATGATCTGGTAGTTCCCTGCTCAGCAGGGAGACTGCTTCTCCCTCTGATCCTCTCTCTCTCATGCTCTCTCTGTCTTTTACTCTCTTTCTGAAATAAATCAATAAATAAAATATTTTTAAAAAGAACTTTAAAAGATCTCAAACAAATTAACTTTACATGTCAAGGAACTAGAAAAATAGGAACAAGTTATACTCAGTTAGCAGAAGGAAGGAAATAATAAAAATGAGAGCAGTAATGAATGAAACAGAGACCAGAAAAACAATAGAAAGGATCAACAAGACTAAAAGCTAATTCATTGAAAAGATAAACAAAATAGACAAACTGTTAGCCTAAGGAAAAAAGAGAGAAAACTTGAGTAAGTAAAATTAGAAAAGAAAGACAAGACATTATAATTGATATATAGAAAAAGAGAGAATTATAAGAGACCACTATAAACAATGTGAAAGAACCATGATGAACAAAGACTTACATAACTGAGAAGAAATTTATACATTTCTAGAAAGGCACAACTCACCAAGACTGAATCTAGAATAAATAGAAAATCTGAAAAGACCAAGGATGAGTCAAGAGATTGAGTCAATAATAAAAAAAAACTCCTCAAACAGAAAACTCCAGGGCCAGATGGTTTCATTGGTGATTCTGCCAAAACTTAAAGAAGAGTTAACATCAACCCTTCTCAAACTTTTCCAAAATACTGAGAAAAGGGAACATGTCCAAACTCACTCCACAAAGTCAGTATTACCTTGATACTAAGAGCAGATAAGGATATTGCACACAAAGAAAACTATAGACCAATGTCACTGATGAATATAGATGCAAAAATTCTCAATAAAATATTAGCAAACTGAATCAAGAACACATTAAAAGGATTACACAGCATGACCAAGTGGGATTTATCCCTGGGATGCAAGGATGGTTTGACAATGCAAATCAATAAATATAACTCAATAAAATGAAAGATTAAAAAATCACATGATCATTTCAATAGATGGAGAATAAGCATTTGACAAAATTCAACATCCTTCATGATAAAAGTCCTTAACATATTGGTATAGTAAGAACATACCTCAATATAACAAAGGCCATATACAATAAGCCCATTGCTAACATTAAAATCAATGGAGAACATTGAAAAGTTACTGCTGATGTCAGGTGGAAGACAAAGTTGCCCACTGTCACTATTCTTTTTTTTTTTTTTTTTAAGATTTACTTATTTATTTGAGAAAGAGAGAGCGCATGAGTGAGGGAAAGTCAGAGGGAGAGAAAGAATCCTGAAGCAGACTCTGTGCTGACCATGGAATCCCTCATGGGGCTTGATCCCAGGACCCTGAGATCATAACCTGGGACAAAACTAAAAGTCTCCTGCTCAACCAACTGAGCCACCCAGGCAATCCGTCACTCTCACCATTCTTATCCAATATAGTATTGGAAGTCCTAGCTAGAGCAATTGGGCAAGACAAAGAAATAAAATGTATCCAAGTCAGGGAGGAAGAAGTAGAATTGTCATTATATGCTGATGATATAATCATATATGGGAGATACCAAAAAGTTAGTTAAAAAAACTGTTGGAATTAATCAGTGATTTCAGTAAAGTGGCAGGTTACAAAGTCAACTTATGGAAGTCAGATCTAATGTGCAATATAATGAAAAATGTCAATAGTACTGTACTATAATGAAGTAATGTGATAAATATTGTTTCAGTGGCAATCATATTACAATATATAAATGTATCAAAGTAACATGTTGCACACCTTAAATTTACAAATTGTAACATGTCAAATTTATCAAATAAAAATAATACATATGGATCCCACACACTATACATCTAAGTAGTGAAATGATGTAAACCAAACTATTAAATAAACTCTATTCTACCAAAACTCCCTGAGTTATGAAGAGTTGAGTAAGAGATAACTAGGTTAAGAGAGGAAAGAAGGGATATCAAGCAATGGGACAACATGAGCAGAGCAATGGAGGAGTTTGGGACCAGGATACATGATGGGGAAGTTGTGAGTTGTTTTGCCCTAGATAGCTTTAAGAAAAGGCTATATTAAATCTCCTCAGATGTGTGTGTGGGATGTGTGATGCCTGAAGCCAGGGTAAGCCTCGTGGACTGTCATTTCACAAGTCTACTCTATCCCCAAGGAATATGCTGAGTATTTCTTTCCCTGCCATGTAAAATTTCAAAGCACCTTGGACTTTTTAGAAAGTTAGATGACAAATCCAAACACATCAGCCACTTGGTAGTGCCTTCAGGATCTCAATGCACCCTGAATTTCCCTCAATGAAAGCAAAACCACCTGCTTCTTGTTACTTCTCTTCTAAATGGAGGGGTCCTGTAAATAAATGCTCTGGTTGCATCCTTCCTTTGTATAGAGGCATGAAACACATTATGTTTCCTGCCTGCCATTTATTAGTAAAAGCACACCTTTCCTCCTTCGCCTCTCTGTATTAGAGCCCCTTAATTAGAACAAGCTTTATCTGGCAAGCTTAGAATTCCTCTTTTCTCTATCCCTCTTCTCCAGCTATACCTCTCTTGATTTCTGAAAGCAAGGACAGGTCACTTGCTTTTGTCATGAACATTGGGATGAAATATTCTGAAAAACACATATATGTGTGTATACAAAGGCATGAAAGCCCATTTTTAATCGGGAGTGTTTTGTTTTCTTTGGGTTTTAAACTTTAAATGCAGCTCACAGTCCCCCTCACAGACTAGTTTTCCAGGCAGCTTTATTTCTCTGTGTCCATGCTTTCATGGTGTAGTATAATAGCTTTTTCAGAAGTACAGGGCAAGAGGACCCCGAATGCTAGAGGTCCACATTATATCCATAGCAGTAGATTTGGATGGCACGGCAGAGGTTGGGGGAAGGTGGGAATGAGCGTTTTCCATTGGTGAGCCTGAGTCCTTCTAGCAACATGGGCACAATGGGCACCATTCTGAGCACAGAACAGGCTCCGGCGGTAGAGGCGCTGTTACTCATTCATGTCCCACACAATGGACCCTGCCCTGCAACCTTGCCCAACATGATGGCACCCACTTCTCCTGGTAATTGTTACAGAACAAAAAGAACTTTGTCTGCCATCTATCCACTGAGGCTTATGTGTAACCATGTCTTTCTTTAAGAAGAATTAAATTTTGTTTTCCCATTCTTTTTTTATTCCTCTCTCCAAAGTGAATGGACTGAAGTGAATATCAGCCTTGGTTCCAGAATCAGGAAATCCAATGGGGAACTTGAAATGGTTGGTACAAAAAGAAGAAAGTGGATGGAGGTAACAAATTAAAGAAGCTCTCAGTTACTGCATTTCTTGATTCATATTGTTAGTGAGGAAGGAGAAAATGCATGCGAGGTGGCTGTCTCAGGCTGAGAACTCACGAAGACTGTTGACCAACGAGGGCTTGTGCTTCTCTGGGTCAACACTAATGAATAGTTAATGGCTCAGGGCAGGACCTAGCCAGAAGCGTGGCTTCTCTACTAGCTGAGAACCTAAGCCCCCAAGTCCTCACCTGTACTCTGTTGCTATGGAGACAAATTCAGATCTGTGTAAGCATCAGTATTTGTGAAAGCCCAATGCCTTTAGGCTCATTTAAATTTATTATCTCAATTTTTTAATTGTTTATTTTAAATTTCGTGTTCACTTATAGTCTGTTTTGTTTTGTGTTTGTTTGTTTGTCTTTTTTGTATTCAGTCAGGCCACCTTACAAAGTGCCCTGATATGTTTTGGAACTAATTTTTTTCCTGAAAGTTGGCTCATTTGGGGATTTCTGGAGTCAGACTGTATGGGTTGGAACCCCAGCTCCATCTGTCAGTAGCTGTGAGACCTTAGGCAAGTTAGTTATTATCACAGGTCTTTCTTTTCCTGTCAAATGGGGATAATGATAATGCCTTTTTAAGGCTGTAGTTAGTTGTAGGATCAAATGTGGGCATTTACAACAGCACTTGGTGCCTAGTGAACCTCAGTACACTTCAACTGATTCTAATGCAGATCAGATAGACACCAAAAGCCCCTAAATGAGTCTTCTCTGTATTTTCTTACTACGGTGGGTGGTTTTCCTTCACCCAAATCACTGGTTAGCTACGTAGTTGCTCCTGTAGCCTTCCCTGTGGCAAGGAAGGATGGGTGTACTTTTTAAGTCCTCCCCCTACATCCTGTGTGGACTAGTCCACCAGTATCTGAACTACTTTTTCCAAACAGAGGAGGATTTTTCAGCCATTTTACTAATGAGCTGCCTTTCTCATTCCTGGTCAATACATTATTTTAATAACACATTTTATGTTTGCGTGTTAAACATTTCACTGCAGTCCTTAATCACAAGTTTGACTCAGAAGTGAAAAAAAAGTCAAGCCAAATATCTGGTATCATAATGACTTATAAACAGTTTTATTATGATGATTTTTTCCGCTAATATAAATAGTTGCTTCTATCGAATCAGTTTGAACATGGGAATTCTGGCCAAAGGTAGAATTCCTGCCCATTCTCCTTGCAAAAGGAATGCATAATATTAATCTAAAAAACTGGATGTGAATGCATATATATATATATATATAAAAGCTACATATTAATCTTAATGAAACATCAAAGCAAAACATGAAGTGTGGCAGAGACTTTATGTATAAGCA
Organism: Mellivora capensis; assembly: GCA_004024625.1. Classification (NCBI taxonomy): domain Eukaryota; kingdom Metazoa; phylum Chordata; class Mammalia; order Carnivora; family Mustelidae; genus Mellivora; species Mellivora capensis. The sequence continues at coordinate 147,683 of PISX010001987.1, read as the reverse complement.
AAGGGCGAGTTTGTCGAGGTAGCAGGGTGAGTGAAGTGGGTGAGACTGGATTTGTGGGTCCTGTCAGAAATGGCAAACAGCCTGCTTGAAGGACAGAAGATGGGAATAATGTGCAAGGAGAGATTTCCAAGAAAATCCCCTGGGCTGAAGGTTGAGATGTTCCAATTCTTCCATGCCCTTGAGTCAGGCTGTGACCGTAGGTGGCATCACCAAGTTAATCACCTGGAAATTCGTGGCTATGATCTCCTTCTTACCTATATTATAAAAACAGAATTGAAAGTCTCAGTATCCGCCTAAATGAAAGCTTTTCATCATTTAGAGGACCGTTTCTGGGAGATCCTGGTGGATCTGATTTGTAATATCACAGTGGCAAAGAGGCAAAGAGGCCGTTCTATGTGGCATTTATACCTTTGAGGAACTGCTTACCCCTTCAAGCTTCTGTTTCCTCATCTGTAAGCTGGGAATACGTAACAACCACCTCTTAAGTTTGTTGAGAGGACAACTGCAGAGCTCACAGCTCAGTATCTGACATGCAGGAAGGGCTCAGTAAGCATCATCATCATTATCTTCATGATCTTCATAACTACCATCATCATCAAACAGAATAACTGAACTGATCGTGATTGTCTGTGTGCCAAAAGGCATTGTACATCACTGAGCATCAAGCTATTCAATCTGAACCCCTTGACCCCCTCACCTGGTACTTTGTCATTCCTATGTCCTGCTGCTGGTAAATATTTCTACTGCAAACCTTTCAAAATACTCTTCCTTTTAAAACCAATGAATTAGGCTCATATTTGAAACTAAAATGTTGTCAGATACATTCTGAGAAAAACTTTAGGCACTGGGTGTTTGTTCACAGTGGACCTGTGTGTCTGCTCTAGCCAACAGAGCCATCTTTTATCTAAGAAATGTTGATTAGTTGATGAGATATATATCATTTTGGCTTCCAAGTCCTAGAGGCCATCAAAGGTATCCTGATGTTAAAGATATCACTACTTTAATGATCTCTGCTGAAGAGTATTAAAAAAAAAAAGCTGTGCTTTCAGACCTTAAGACTTATTGCTTGTATTTTCACAGCTTTCTTAAAGTAAAAAGGGGTGTTGTGGAAAATGATAAAATTTATCATTTATAGCGAAATATTAATGTAGCAGCAGGAGATTCGATGAGGCCATCTATCTATGAGCATTCAGACTTCAAAGGAAGCATAAACACGAAATTAATGGTTTGTCTAGTGTAAGAGACAAATAAATGCAAATGTGGGCTCATTAATATCAAGTGGATGACTTCTTGGTTTATGGGGTTTGGATTGATTTTGTCAAAGGCCAATAGATTTATTTTAAAAAGTCTTTGAAATTTAGCATCCATACACCCATTATTGAGAGAAATAAAACTCCTAGCACTCCCAGACGGCCTCTCTTCCTCCTCCTCCTTCCCCCCTTTCTAGATGTTGCTTTACTGAGATAAAGTTCTTACATTAGGACTTACTTTCACACTGAAATATGTCCCTTGTAGGAACTGCTATAAACGCCAGCATTTTCTGCAGCATTAGTTTATGGGCAGAGTGAATTTTAATGGCATCATAATCTCGTGGCAATCAATTGCGGTGCTTGGGGAGAAAAAAAAAAGCTCTAGGGGTGTCCATTAAATGGGCTTTGCATCACTTTTAATGCTCCAAAATCTTGAAGTCTCTCCTCGTCTTTCCTGTTTGTCTATAGACAAAATAGTTTCCAAACCTCCCCACCCCCCCGTTTTAGGCTGAAGTAGAGTTAAACACTTTTATTTACCATTTAATTCTCTGATGGGGAGGGGAAAATCCCTTTTTCTCTTTTGTTTGAACAAGATCATTAATCTCTTGGCTCTGATACAACATAGAAAATGGAAGCCAGAGTTTTGGTGGGTTTTTTGCTCTTTCTGGATTGTCAAGTGCCTCTGCCATGCTCTGACTCTGGCTTTTGTTGTTGTCAAGTTATCCTGAGTGGAGGGGTTGCCATACTTAAAGGAAAACCCTACATAGCAGCTCCTATTCTTTCTGAGCTTATATTTTCTATCTATTCTATTCTACCTCCAACTCCAATGTGATCTCCATATCTGTTTTTATATACCACACACCTGAATACTGAGCATAGATAGAGTATGGGTTATCATAATTATTTAATGTAAACTTTCCATTCCCATTCTTTTTTTGCTTAGCTTTTCACCTCCAAGAGATGACATGAAATTTTGGGGGGGTTAATGGCTTTCCTATTTCCTAGCCATTTTGCAACACTCGCCTGCTTCAGTATCTCTGACCCCTCTTGAGGATTTATATTCACAACAAACTAATTTGGGAAAAGAAAGGCTTGGACTTGGACTTGGTTCTGTGGTTGATTCTCAACAAACTTGAAAGTGGAGTTAATAATATTATGCTCTGAGAGTTAAATTATAAGGTCAGTACATGATGAACAAGAACAAATGTAGGCAAAGTAACCACAAAAAGAGAAAAGCACTGAGGCCAGCAGTATTAACTCAGATCTGACTTAGTACATTCACCAATTTGATGAACAAATTGATGTGTCAATTTGGTGGTCAGCTATAGGAGTGGAGAGAAAAACCACAGATGTTGGTGTTCCCATTCCAGCCCCATCTGTGGGAGGAGGATTCATTTTGCTAAAGGAAGAGAGAGAATTCCTACAGTGAAATGGCTGCATCAGGAGACATTAGCTAGGGCGATTTGTGAAAGCCACTTTCTAGAATGTCTTCCTGTTTCCAAATCCTCTTCTTTGAGAATCTGTCTCCTCACCTATAAGTGTAGGCTTCTCCAGAGTTGACTGCATCAGGGTCAGGCCTCTGACCCAAGTTCAGCTTTGTAATTTGGCTCCTACAAATTTGGATGATGATTCTGGATGGTCTCAATGGGCCCCTTGAGCTGAGGACATAAAATTCACTAGCCTTGAGGTGATCATGTTTGGCCATGAGCATGCTCAAGCAAAAACCGAGTCAATAGAGAGAAAGATGAGAGAAGGATATAAAGTAAGAAATGGAGACACTAGGGAGAGAGAGACATGGTGAGACAGGGTTTGAGTTCCTGAGGCTTTCTGGCTTCTAGTTTTATCCTTAATGATGCCAGGACCCACTATCTGCCTAAGGGATACCCTTATTCTTTGTAAACAATCCCCCTGATCTGAGGGAAGAAGGCAGCCATTGAGAGAAAGCTCTCTCAGTCACAACTTCATTTTCAGGCTTCTTCAACATAGTGCAGTTGTAAGAGTGCTGGGTTATGTAACATAAAGATCATATTATATGATTTTAATTTAATAATAAATGTTGGTTGAAGATGTTGCTAACAATGGAAGCATAAGTGAACAAGAAAACAGCTGAGCTGACCCTCTGATGCCTCCTTGACTGAGTACTTAATCAGTCACCATATGAGGTAAAAAGAATAAAAATCTAATCAAGTATGAAAGGAAGAGAAGCAACTACAAATTCCAAATTCTAAAGACTATTAGAAATACAAATTACACTCACTACCACTAACAAAAAGCCTTTATGCATGTTATACATTGACCTTGAGATATTAACTGAACCAAAAATTAGCAAGATGTAAAATCCAGATATTTAGAGCATTGAGGGTAAGACTATAATTTTTTCTAGAATGTCTAAAGTGGTTTTCAACAATGTTTAAAGTTTGCAATATTCAATTCACTCAAGTGCTTTAAATGAAATTAATGATAAAAATGGTTAGAAGGAGGTGCTTGGGTGGCTCAGTCAGCTGAGTGGTTGACTTTTGATTTCTGCTCCAATCATGATCTCGGGGTCCTGGGATCGAGCCCACGTTAGGCTCTATGCTCAGTGGGGAATCTGCCTGGGATCCTCTCTCTTCCTCTGCCCCCTACCCCAGCTCATGTTCTCTCTCTAAGAGTAAATAAGTAAAATTAAAAAAAATTGGTTAGAAGTGCCTTAAATTTCTAACTTAGGAGTGAATACAAAAAGCCAAACATTGGGAAGATACTTAATTCTCCCTGCCATGATAAAAAAAGAAAAAAAATTAATACAATATGGTGAAAAGCCAAAACATATTCCTCTCCTTTGTTAATAGATACTATTAGAGACACAGAGAACATTGCTGCAGATTTGATTAAAGAGGTATTGGAAAAATCACAAAATGTGGGAGATTTTCTATATAGTTAGATAGATGAAAATATAGATGTTTCATGTTTGATTCAGCTGGAATTTGTGGTAGGAGACAGGTACACAAAATAGCCCCAATCTGTAAATAACCCAAAAGAAAGTATTTGCAAACATAGAAATACCACATAGCAATAAAAATAAATGAGCCACTCACAATATATTGGCAAATGATTTTTAAAACGTGGTCAAGATAATTAAATGGAGAAAAGATAGGTTTTCCAACAAGTAGTGCTGGAACAATTAGATATCCATATGCAAAAATAAAAGCCTCAACTCATACCTTACACCATATAAAAAATTAACTCAAAATAGATTTAGAACTAAAGGAAAAACTAAAAACTATATCACTTCTATAAGAAAATATTGGAAAAACATTTAGTGATCTTTGGCCAGGCAAGGAATTTTTAGATAGGACAAAAAAACAGGAACTATGAAAGATTCCACTACTCCTCCGCACCCCTCAGGTATTAGTCTGTTGGGACAACCTCTAGTAAAGAATGAGAGGTCCTGGTTTTCCATAGACTTGACAAAGGAGTATTCCCAAACTGCTTTCCCTGTGTGGCCCTCTTGTGAAAAGTTTAGCTTAAGGTTGCATTTCTTTGTATTTCTTTAACTGGAGTGAGATTGACTTCCTTTCATATGTTTCATATCCTTTTCTGATGAAGAGTTTGAAGCATTTCAAATCCTGTGCTTACTTTTCTTTTGGGCTCTTTTTCCTTCTATTTCTTTCTAAAACTTCTTTATTTTATGATTATATAATACTGATACCTCACCCTGCTCAAGAGATTTTGGAACACTCTATCCATTATAAATAAGCATTATCCAATTCAAGAAACTTTTTTCATGTGTTAATTTGATAGTACTTTTCAGTTAAATGTGGAGCCCCAAATTTAAACTTACCATCTACATGGCACTATGGGCATTTATTTAAGGCTTCATGATTTTGGAGTCCTATATTAAATGGGACCAAGACTGAGAAAGTGTTAGAAATGGATTCTCCCCTTAAAAGAACCTGATTAGAAGAAGGGAAGATTTTCATAGGAAGCCACTCAAGACACATTTGTGTAGTGACCTACTACCAACCATGAAATAATTTGACAAAAATTAAACTGATAGGTTCTGATGAGAGAAGAAATGAAGGTGTAATCAGGGTGTTGTGTGGAAGTTAACTGATGAGCTCCTGTAGGGGATGAAATTTGAGCTCAGATTCCAAGGAAGTGGTTGTATTTTAGACACTGTAATTTTTGTAGTGGATGGAACATATACATTTTGGGTAAAAATAATACTCCATCCTCAGGGAAAACTCAAATTTACTTTGATTTGGTTTATTTTTAAGATGATAAAGGATGAGAGGAATGTGACATTGACTTTCATTTTGCCCGTATGAAGCCAGCACTGACTGAATGGTTCTACCAAAACAACTTTGTTTGGTATTCTGTATCTCTCTGGGAGTTAGGTGGTATTTCCAATCAAATTACATTTTTCTGCTCTTTTTATAGACATAACTAGTTTTCTGAAGAGTCTCTCTTGCAGTCAGCTTCATTTCCATTTGTGTCAAATGATGATAGAGAACTTGAGAAAGTTAAGAGCTGACAAAATTTTTATTTAATTTGGTCTTTATTATATCATATTTTTAATATTTGTATTATATTATAAAGTTTTCTGCATTTGCTTGTTTCCCTTTATCCCTTCTACTTAATAACTTTTTTTTTGAGATACTGTATAACTAAATTTGTGCAGTTACATAAGATGAAGTGGAAGTGAACCCAAAAAGTATGCTGGGCCAGAAATCAATAAGAGGCAAAAGATTTCATTTAGTCTAAGACAAACATCTTTAGGACAGTTTAACATCTCTGAAACTGGGATGGCATTTTAGCTTAGAAGGAAGTAGAGCTCTTCGAGAAATTATTTTCCCATCACCTGGGGGCACTACCAACCTGAGATCACTTTAAATTTGTTACCCGAAGTTTTTGGGAACATACTGATAGTTAAAATTTAGACAGAAAATTTGCTTGAATACTGATTTATAGTTCAAATTCCTTCTTTATTCAGAGCCAAGATTAAGAAAAGTGAGTAGATTTGTTTTCAGTCCTTTATTGAGGGCATATAACCCATCTTGGGCAGGTTTTTCTCTTAATGGTGCATAAAGGTATATGTGTTAGAAATCTTGGAGCCCACAGAAGATGCAGACCTGATTGTGGGAATTTCTATGGAGAATAAATCAATAAATTCTGTCTTTCTCCCAAAGGGTGATTTTCACGACTCAAAGTATGATTTTAATGAGCCATCATCATGTACAAAGTTTGCTCCATGGTAACTTAACTGTGAACTTGACATCTGGATAAATAGTCATTGAATATTTCACTTTCTTTATGAGATGTAATAAGGAACAAATTTGATTTTAGGGAAATAATGCTTTCAGTTTTTTAAATTTTTTAAAAAAATTTATTTTTTATAAACATATAATGTATTTGTAATCCCCAGGGGTACATGTCTGTGAATCGCCAGGTTTACACACTTCACAGCACTAACCATGGCACATACCCTCCCCAATGTCCATTACCCGCCCCTGATCCCCCTCCCCCCAGCAACCCTCAGTTTATTTTGTGAGATTAAGAGTCACTTATGGTTTGTCTCCCTCCCGATCTCATCTTGTTTCTTTTCTTCTTTTCCTCCCCTCCTCGCCCCCCCATGTTGCATCTCCACTTCCTCATATCAGGGAAATCATATGATAGTTGTCTTTCTCCGATTGACTTATTTCACTAAGCATGATACCCTCTAGTTCCATCCACGTCGTTGCAAATGGCAAGATTTCATTTTCTGATGGCTGCATAGTATTACATTGTGTATATATACCACATCTTCTTTATCCATTCATCTGTTGATGGACATCTAGGTTCTTTCCATAGTTTGGCTATTGTAGACATTGCTGCTATAAACATTCAGGTGCACGTGCCCCTTCAGATCACTACGTTTGTATCTTTAGGGTAAATATCCAGTAGTGCAATTGCTGGGTCATAGGGTAGATCTATTTTCAAATTTTTGAGGAACCTCCATGCTGTTTTCCAGAGCGGTTGCACCAGCTTGCATTCCCACCAACAGTGTAGGAGGGCTCCCCTTTCTCCGCACCCTCGCCAGCATCTGTCATTTCCTGACTTGTTAATTTTAGCCATTCTGACTGGTGTGAGGTGATATCTCATTGTGGTTTTGATTTGTATTTCCCTGATGCCTAGTGATGTGGAGCACTTTTTCATGTGTCTGTTGGCCATCTGGATGTCTTCTTTGCAGAAATGTCTGTTCATGTCCTCTGCCCATTTCTTGATTGGGTTATTTGTTCTTTGAGTGTTGAGTTTGATAAGTTCTTCATAGTTTTTGGACACTAGCCCTTTATCTGATATGTCGTTTGCAAATATCTTCTCCCATTCTGTCAGTTGTCTTTTGGTTTTGTTAACTGTTTCCTTTGCTGTGCAAAGATGGTGGAGAAGTAGCAGGCTGAGACTACATCTGGTAGCAAGAGATTAGCTAGATAGCTTATCAAACCATTGCGAACACCTACAAATTCAACGGGAGATTGAAGAGAGGAAGAACAGCAATTCTAGAAACAGAAAATCAACCACTTTCTGAAAGGTAAGACCGGTGGAGAAGTGAATCCAAAGCAATGGGAGGATAGACCGCGGTGGGAGGGGTCGGCTCCCGGCAAGCGGCGGAGCAACGGAGCACTAAATCGGGACTTTTAAATTTTTTTATTATTATTTTTTAAAGATTTTACTTATTTATTTGACAGCCATCACAAGTAGGCAGAGAGGCAGAGAGAGAGGTGGGGAAGCAGGTTCCCTGCTGAGCAGAGAGACTGATGTGGGGCTCCATCCCAGGGAACCCAGGACCCTGGGATCATGACCTGAGCTGAAGGCAGAGGCTTTAACTCACTGAGCCACCCAGGTGCCCCAGTGCTTTCAGTTTTTTTTTTTTAAAGATTTGTTTATTTATTTATTTATTTATTTGGCAGAGAGAGAGAGAGAGAGAGAGAGATCACAAGTAGGCAGAGAGGCAGGCAGAGAGAGAGGGGGGAAGCAGGCTCCCTGCCTAGCGGAGAGCCCGATGTGGGGCTAGATCCCAGGACTCTGGGATCATGGCCTGAGTGGAAGGCAGAGGCCTATACCGCTGAGCCACCCAGGCGCCCCCCCAGTGCTTTCAGTTTTTAAAGAAGTCTTTTGACATTTCTTTCTGGGCTCTATTGCTTTCTTTATTTATACCTCTTAACCACATTCAAAAAGTTAAAGTCTCATTGACTCTCAACTTATCAATGCATGTCATGCAATGTCCTGGACAGCTTCATAGTACTGAGTTCTCAGTTCTTGAATGATATCTAGGGTCTAACACAGTGGAAGTGGGTCAGTTGGGCTTGAATTAAGGAAGTGGAAGGGGAGAAGTGGTCAGATTCAAGATAGAGCCAACAGGCTCTGCTGGTAGATTTGAGGAGAGTTAGAGAGAAAGAAGTGAAAGATGATGGTAAAGATTTTGGGACAAATAGCAATGGAGAAGAAACAAGTCTTGGGGGGACATTTCTGCTGAGTAGGTATCACTGATTTCCATTACACCTTTGGAAAACTCAATCAAATAACCCAAAAAAGCTTCATGAAATGTGATGCTGCTGCTAGCAGGGTAGTCAGTTTTGTCATAAAGAACACACCTCCCAAGTCACTGGAAATAACTGAAGAGCCAAATAGAAGTGCAGGCTCATTAGGGCTATCAATGGGACATTGGTCTTTTTGATCTCTGCCTGCATGCTAAGGAAAGGGTAAGTGAGGCTCCTTTTCATCTTCCCCATCACACTTTAAAGGCTGCTGTAATGTTTCCACCAACTGAATAATTTTCATTTCCAACTCTAATCAATTTGTGAATAAATACCCTTTGGAGATGTGAGCTGCTTTAAATGATGGCTGCCTTTCCACCTTTAATCTATGACACTACAGTTCTCTTGAGAGAAAATAGCTCCTTGTGTCTTTATTCCCTCTCTGAGTTCATATATGCAGCACACCTCCTTTTTTATTATTATATAATAATGGCTTTAGTAGATGAATAAAAGGTTGCAAAGTTTTGCAAAAATGAGAGGCTATTCACCCTTGCTACCTTTAATCTCCTGCATTCTCCTGTTAATGAGTATAAATTATCAAAGCAATTTCTCAAAGTCTTTATATAGGACAATACCAGGGGCAGATCATTATCAGGAAGGGCTCTTTTTAAATATCATAATTAGTGGTATTATCTTTAATCTTTTGTGGTGTGAAAATCAAGGACAACATGAAACTTGATATAAGATAGGAGATTGCTTGTTTGGGTGAGTTTTAGGAGATGAAAATGAAGGTTTGAATCAGGTCTTCTTCTTTTGGAGAGTTCTTAAAGATTCCAAAAGTATGAGAAATACTGATAAATTTCTTTGAGTATATATATTTTTAAGAATTGGTTCATTGCTTTTATCAGATGATCAATTTTAATTTGATTAGATGATCAGTTTTAATTTGATCCTCTTCCCTCAGGACAAAAGAACCAAGAGCCAAGTATTTTCTGGAAAGGTCTGAATATACCAAATTAATTGCTCCTAATGGAGCATTTGGTTTTGGGGGCTCTATTAGATTAGTGTTTTAAATAATTCACGTCAAACTTCCAGGTTCAAGTCAGTGAATTGAATCAACTTACTTCTCTTCCCCATCAAAATCCTAAAAGTATATTAAAATGCAAAAACTTACTTCTCTTCCCCATCAAAATCCTAAAAGTATATTAAAATGCAAAAACAAAAAAACAAAACCCAACCAAACAAAAACATCTGTGACAGCTTTGGGAAATTGTGTGGGGTACCATACATAGATTGAAAACTTTGAAGAAATTCTGAAAAATAGAAAACAAATTGGATAAAACTAATAGAAAAGTCAATCCATCCTTATAAATGCCATTAATCCGCACCAGCAAGGAGGGAGGAATTTGGGACATCTGGGTGGCTCAATCGTTAAGCATCTGCATTTGGTTCAGGTCATGATCCCAGGATCCTGGGATTGAGTCCCACACTGGGCTCCCTGCTCGGTGGGAATCCTGCTTCTCCCCATCACACTCCCTCTGCCTGTGTTCCTTCTCTCACTGTCTCTCTGTCAAATAAATAAATAAAATCTTAAAAAAAAAAAGGGGAAGGAAGTTGATGGATTTCCCTGGTTGAATTCCAAGAAAACTGAAAGCCTAGAGCAAGAGGGACAGGACATTGTTTGGAAGGAGTTGCTAAGAAAACTGTCAGCACTATTCTCTCTCCCCACATTTCCAATACACATACACCCGCACACACACACTTAGATTGGCTAAGATTAAACATTCAATCTCTGGCCCCACTTGGTATTCATCTTGCTAAGTCAAAGGGAGGATTTTTCTTAAAGTTATTTTAACTTTGACAATAGGTCCAAAAAAAGAAGGAATAGGATTACAAGTTATTTTAAACATTACAGCAATAATGGCAAAACCAACCAAACAAACCATTTTACTCTCTATCAGCTTTGATACTCTCCATTGGCGATTAGGTTTTTAATAGATCCAGGCATATTTTACTTTATCTTATTTTATTTTATTTTATTTTTTAAAGATTTTATTTATTTATTTGACAGACAGAGATCACAAGTAGGCAGAGAAGCAGGCAGAGACGGGGAGAAGCAGGCTTCCCATTGACCAGAGAGCCTGATGGGGGGGCTTGATCCCAGGACCCTAAGATCATGACCTGAGCCAAAGGCAGAGGCTTTAACCCACTGAGCCACCCAGGCATCCCTAGATCCAAGCATATTTTAGATGTCCCCAGCAGAAACCAGAAAAAAATTCAAGAAGGGGACACAGGGAAGGACCTTAGGAGTTGTGTCAAAACCTGAACATGAGGCAGCTGGCCACCATGAAGCAGTCGGCAGCTGGCGGAAGCCTGGGCTTTTTCATAGGTGGATCTCCACAACTAGTTGCCATGACTGAGGCATGGGCTGCAGACCTGTGGTCTACGCCAGGGCCTGGAATCACAAAGGGAAGCCTGTCTGAATGTTTGCCTTTTCCCACCATTCACAATGATAACAAAATCTTTACAGATTATCTAAGATGATAGAAATGCAAAAATTTGATTATACCCCAGGAGATTGGTGGTCATTGACTGGCAAGGCTATTGGCTTATTGGAATGATAGAAACATTCTTTATCATGCTCTGGATGTCACTTACATGGGTGTATACATATAATACAGGTATTGTATAGACACTTAACATTTGTTCATTTTATAAATAAACAAAAATACATAAAACACAGAATATCATATTGGATAATGTAAATGCTTTTCAAAAAAAAGTAAATTATAAAATTCACTCAAGAAAACATAAAATATTCCGAAAGAACACAAATGGTAGAAGGAATAAAAGATGTGCCTCTATATATACTCGTGCCAGATTTATTATTAGCTGGGTTTGATTAAAACGTCAAAATCCAGATAATTTCTATATTGCTTAAATTTTCATACTGCAGGGAAAAATTAGAAGTGTTCTCCATCTCTTCTTTTGGAGATAACCTAAATTCTAAAATATAAGAATGTACTGGCAACATTAAACTATAAATTAATTTCATGTTTGAATATAAGTGTAAAAATCATACATAAAGAACAAGTAGATAAAATATTAGCAGTATGTTAAAATAACAATTCAATATTGCCAAATAGCTTTATTCGGAAAATATAAGAATAGTACAATTTTTAAAAATCTAATAATATAATCTGTGATATTAATTAATTCAGTATTGATTAATGAATTAAAGGGGAAATATATGATTACAAAGACATTTGAAAAGCAGTTTTAAGAAATCCAATGCCCATTCCTGTTTTAAGAAAAAACAGTATTACAGAAATAGAAAGAAACTTTATATTTTCTTTTTATAAATGTATTTTTAAAGATGTGCTACATGAGCATGGTTTAAAATTCCAAAGGTCTAAGAGGATAAATATTGAAAAACAAATCTTCTTTCCACCCATTTGGCCAGTTACTCAGTTTTACAAAATCTGCAATTTCCTAATTACAATGTTTTGCAGCTTTCTGCTCTCACCCAACGATGTATCTCAGTAAGCAAAACATGTAAGAATGTGTAGAAAGACCTTATTTTTAAATGGCTTCCTAATACTCCAACGTCTGGAAGTACAATGATTTGCTTCATCAATCTTTTATTAGCAGTGATTTTTTTTCATAGTCTTGTTAGCTCACACAGTGCTAAAGTATATCTTTGAAATGAATATTTGTGCACTTGGATGAATATATCTGTAAAAAATTTTCCAATGTGGAGTTGGTGATCAAACAGTGGGTGCACTTCTAATTTTGATAGATTTTACTGGATTTCTCTTCTTGATGTGCTTGTGCTAATTTGTTATCCTTTCCTCAAAGTATGAGAGTGGACTCCCTTATTTTCTTGACAATATGGCAGATGAGTTTTCTTGACCCACTCTCTCAATGAAAACAATTTATAATAATAGATAAAATATCAGAGTTCATTTTAAAGGCACTAGTGAACTGGCAAGAAAGTAAAGGAGAAATACATTTGTGATAATTTGTAATTAAAACATTTTGCCTAAGTTCAAACTACCTAGGCATACCAAAATATCTCAAGTTGAGGATTGATTTTATTTTTTATTTTTTTAAGAAAGTATATATATATATATATACATATATATATACATACATATATATATATATACATATATATGTATATATATATATATATTTAAAGATTTTATTTATTTATTTGACAGAGAGAGAGAGAGTTCACAACTAGGCAGAGAGACAGGTAGAGAGAGAGGGGGAAGCAGGCTCCTGCTGAGCAGAGAGCCCTACATGGGGCTTGATCCCATGACCCTGGGATCATGACCTGAGCTGAAGGCAGACACTTAATGACTGAGCCACCCAGGTGCCCCATGAGGACTGATTTTAAAGTGGCCATGGGTGGATAATGACCCTAGATCCCTGAAAAAAAAGGCAAACATAAATCCTTTTGGTGAGAAAAAAGTCCCACAGAAAAAGTGGGGAAAATAAGGCTAAAATACAAGTGAAGACGGGAAATCAGGAAGGTTAGCCACATGCCATGCTTATGAGTGGCATCATAAAATAAAACTGTAGATTCATTTCACATATGAATATAGTACCTATGTATAAATCATAAGTGGAATGGGTAGACAAAGTTCTAATGAAACATTTAATCTCAATAATGATTAAGGATAATGCACAATTACTACTTTATTCACCTCCATAGCAGCTTGCAGATAAAATAACTAAACACACAAGGGAACAAGGCAACTTGAATAAGAACAAGCAGAAATACAAGATACCAGAAATAGGCTCCCAAACACTTCAGATATTGGAATTATTAGAGACAGAAAAAAGTAGCTGAATGTATTATATCTAAAGAGATCAAAAGCCTGAAAATCTGAGTATGAAATAAAAAGTTATAAAGAATGTCCAAGCAGTTAGAAAAGGAACCAAATTTAACTTATAAAAAGGAAGATACTATGACAAATTAAAAACATAATGGACAGTATAGCCGGTATGGAAAATAGCATGGAGATTCCTCAAAAAATTAAAAATAGAATTACCATATGTTTCAGCAGTCTTGCTTGTGGGTATGTAGCCAAAGGAAATGAAATCTGTATCTTGAAGAGATATCTGTACTCCCATGTTCATTGCAGCATTATTCACAAAAGCCAAGGCATGGAATCAACTTAAGTATCCATCAATGGATGAATGGATAAAGGAAATGTGATATATATATATATATATATATATATATATATATATCACATTTATTATTTAGTCTTAAAAAAGAAAGAAAGCATGTCATGTGTGACAACATATCTGAAACTGGATGACATTATGCTAAGTGAAATAAGCCAGACACAGAAAGGCAAATATTGTATGATCTTACATATATGTAGAATCCAAAAGAGTCAAACTCATGGAAGCAGAGAATAGAGGGGTAGTTGCCAGGGACTGTGGGGAGGGAGAAATGGAGAGACTTTGATTAAAGAGTATAAAGTTTCAGTTATGAGAGATGAAAAAATTCTGGAGATCTAATGTATGACACAATGATTATAATTGATAATACTGTATTCTATACTTGAAATTTGCCAAGAGAGTAGATCTTAAGTATTCTCATAATACACACACATACACACACACAAACAAAAAAGGTAACTATGTGACGTGATGTATAGGTTAGTTAGCTTGACTGTGGTGATAGTGTATGCACATATCAAAATATCTATACACTGTAAATATATCACATAGGAAGGCTGACTACTATACTGCAGAAAACGTATGGAGAGGCCCTGGTACAACATGGAGAGGGAGAGGCTCCCAGCTGAGCCCAGTCTTCAAGCCATAGCTTCTAAGGCGCCAGGCATGTGAGGTTTGCCATTTTGAATACTTTAGACCAACTACCACCTTCTGATCCCAGTTGACATCATTGGCAGCAGAAGAATGACCTTACTGAGTCCTGCCTGAATTCCTAACTCACAAAATTATAAAATTATAAAAAGGTTGTTGTCTTAAGCTACTGAGTTCGGGATAGTGTGTTACACAGCACTACCCACAGTGGTGGTTAAAGCTATGGCTGTAGATTAGATCACTGAGAGCCAACATATATAGTAACAGGTTTACTTCTACAAGTCACCTGGAACAAGGCTAGTGCCTTATCCACAACATAATTCTTCACATATTGGGAGATGAGAATTATAATCTCTCCTTTCACATACAACTAGAGTCTCTTCTTTTCAATGAACAATGTCTTTAATTTTACTTTATTGGTAATATTCCTTCCTTTGCATTTCAAATCTGGTTTATTTTTTAAATCTCGTTTATTATGTCTTCATCACCCCCTCTGAATTTCATGTCACTCATACATCAATACTCAAAAACATGGATTCATTGCCTTTTTTTCTTTTAACTCATTAGGCAAGACTGCCAATAGATTTTTCAACAACAATGACATCAAAAACTAAAATTTCCCACTAGCAGTTCTAAGTTACTCCTTTAAAGCTGTGACCAGTGGAGAAAGACAAGCGCCCATCAACTCCAACCCAGGAAAGAGAGGAGGGTGGGAAACCTCTGCATGGAGTCTTTGCTTGGCCATCCCATCAGCTCCTGTGAAAAAGGGTAGAAACTGTCCCTTAAAGGGAGAGGTAGGTACTGAGAAGAAGGACAGAGTATCTCACAGGAGGGGAAGGATGCTGGGTAGATAGAAACAAGAAGGTCTACTATAGTTTCCCAAACAATATTTGCAATCATCCTTTTTTCCCCCCGATGTCACCTAGTATTTATTTTAACTTATTTTATTTTATTTTTTATCATCAAAGCCTTACAATATTACATGCTTAATTGTTTTTGCCTGAAAATGTCTTTATTAATCAGGGAAAATATTACAAAATCTATGGAAGGCAGGATAACAAGGTGTTTTTGTTTTAAAGAGCAAACAACTCAACATCTTGTTGGTATAACCAGATGTGCCTTGGTTTTTGTTTTTGCATATTCATTAGCTTTCATTGTTCAAACTGATCTTGTAAGAATCTGGCCAAGCTTTGCAAGAGGATGTCATGCTGGCGTCATTCCAAGGAAATTAATAATCTTATTTCAAGCTATTCTCTCTTCTCTTAGCTGTGGGCTTCTAGGCAAGGCCACTGGTATTCCCCTCTCTATGAATTACAAGGTGGTTCAGGCCCCCAATATTTCTATTATAGAACATCCTGTCTTTCATTTAAAAATTGCCTCTTATGAGTGTTATTCTCTGTTCTAAAAAGATTTCATTGTTTCACTCCTATTCTATACTCTTTCTGTGTTCAAGGTCGCTAGTTACTCTATTATTCAGGCAGACAATCTTTTCATAATTTTTTTTCCAATCAGTCTCAGTTCAAGGACTTACATTCTCAGTATCTCCCATAAGTTTTGCCGTTTCTTCTCATGAAAACATTTTCTGAAGCTTCCCTTTCTTCAGCAGCTTCCATGTATTCAATTCCTCCTAATGCACTGCTATGTGGAATGCAGACAAGCCTTGATTAGAGTGGGTTTTTAGGGGAAAGTGATATTTTAAATCTTATTTTCTTAGAATTAGCAACAACAACTAACTAATGTTTACTAGCTGACTTTGGAAACCTACTGTTCTCATTTGTCTTAACATGGTTAGAGTTCTCAGCTTCCAAGGGGCAAGAGATAAAAGTTTTGAGATAGTAGAAACAACATTGGTCAAAGTGCAACGTTAATCGAAGCAGGAGTTTTACCAGAAAAATGCAGAAAGTAAAAAGATCTTTTGGGTCAAATTTCCAAAATACAATCCAAGGTGGTCAGAAATCTTGCTCAAACTGAAGGCATATGTATTTTTTTTAAACTGAGAGACCATTCAGATAGTGCTTACAGTAACTACTAATTAAGGACAGCTTATCATATATAGCTTGCAACTGTGAAAGTTGCAGTCAAAGGCTTTATATGACAAAACCCCAAATCAGATAGCTGGTAAGAGATGGGTGTGTTTAATTCCAAAGTCAGTTATCTTTGGAATTAAACAGTGTGGACTATGCTGCTTCATATTGCAGCATGCAACATGGGCAAAGCTGATCCTTAGATCAAAAACTGTATGGTGACTAAGATAACACAAGATAAATAAATAAACAAATAAATAAATATTAAAAAGAAACCCAAAACCTGATTCTCTTTAGAGACACTATTTTTAAAGAAATAGACTAAGTATTCTACAAAAGAAATAGGCTTAAACCTCCTTGTAATACCTGTGAGCACCAGATCTAATTTTTCTTGGACTGAAACTCCAGATAGACCCAACAGTTTGACTTTAGGGAGACCTCTGGAGTGAAAACGTCAAACAAGGACTCTACTTCTTCCCTGCTACTGTAATTATCCCAACAGATATTCATTTCTCATGATAGGAACCAGCGCCGCCACACTTCCTACCTGTGTAACCTGAAAAGTTAGTTAGCCTCTCTGAGCTTCAATTGTTGCATTCCTAACACAGAGAGAAGAGACCAGCATACTGAACACGTTTCACCTCCTTTTCTCACCCTAAAGCCTTAGAAATGACAGGAAAAAATATTTTGAATACTCATAACAGTTTAGAAAATAAGAAAGGGGGAGCCTGGGTGGCTCAGTCGGTAAGCATCTGCTTTTGGTTCAGGTCGTGATCCCAGGATCCTGGGATCGAACCCTATGTCAGGCTCCTTGCTCAGTGGGGAGCCTCCTTCTCCTTCTCCCTTTGCCTGCTAGTCTGCCTGCTTGTTTGTGCTCTCTCTCTCTCAAATAAATAAACAAATCTTGAAAAAGAAAAGAAAACAAGAAAGGGTGATGTTAATTGACCAGAAACTATAAGAAGTTGTTGAAAGCCAGAAAGCAGATGGAACTTGATGGGGGAATCATAGTCCAAAACACATTCTGGAAATGATTAGAGGTGGTGGGAGGCTCGAAGAGGCTCAGAGGAAGTAGATACAAGTACAGACAGAAATCCTGGGACAGCTGCCTGGTTGCCGCCAGGATACTTGGGCCCTTCTTCAACCTCCCACCTTTCCTGTGTTGTGCAGTAGATAGAAGAAAGATACAGTGCCTCAGCAGGAGCAGAGTTCCAGCCCGTGGGCCAGGGAAGCACCTGAAGTGGCCAGGCACGCTCAAGAAGAAGAGTAGTTCATGGCCAGTTCATACAGAACATTCCCAGAACCCCCAAACTCTAGAAGCAAAATACAGCACCCACAGACAGGCTGAGAGATTCTGCAAATAGAAATACAAGAGTCACCAAATTGGTGATTTCAAGAATGAGCAAACTTCAACAAATGTAGTACCACACACACACACACACGCACACACACACCAGCATACATGCACAAAACTACAAATCAGTGGATAATAGAATACCCAAGGAACATGTAGTGGTAGAAACAATAAAATATATTTTTTAACACAAGAAATAAAAATTAAAAAAATAAATGTTTGCAAAAAAATGTTTAAAAATATGTAACTATTGGGACGCCTGGGTGGCTCAGTTGGTTGAGCGGCTGCCTTCGGCTCAGGTCATGATCCCGGCGTCCTGGGATCGAGTCCCACATCGGGCTCCTTGCTCAGCAGGGAGCCTGCTTCTCCCTCTGCCTCTGCCTGACACTCTGTCTGCCTGTGCTCGCTCACTCTCTCTCCCTCTCTCTGACAAATAAATAAAAAATTTAAAAAAATATGTAACTATTATCTTTAGATAGATACTTAAAGATACCACAATTAATTCCTTCAGTTTATTCATCGAGCACTATTATGTGCCAGGCATTATGTGCTGAGAATACAGCAATGAACAAAATATTTCCTACTCTTTCAGGATTCAGAACCTAGTAGGAGGAATAAGAGATAATAAATAAGTAAATAAACATGCAAATATGTCAGTTGGTATTAAGTTCCATGAAGAAAAATAAAACGAGAACAATTTTTATGTAAAAGAACCAGTTAGAAATTCCTGAAATGAGATACATGACTATTGAAATGAAATTCTCTATAAATGGGCTGAATAGGGGTGCCTAGGTGGCTCAGTCAGTTGAATGTCCAACTCTTGACTTGGTTTAGGTCATGATTTTGGGGTAGTGGGGTCAAGCTCTACACCTGGCTCCGTTCCCTGCAGGGATTCTGCTTCCCTCTCCTCTCCCCCGCAACTCACACACTCTTTCTTTGTCTCTGTGTCTCTCTCTAAAATAAATAAATAAATCTAAAAAAAGAGGGGTGCTGAATAGCAGAATGTCCGTAGCTGGAGGGAGAATTTGCAATTTGAAAACTGGAGCAGTGCATGAGGATGAAGAGCCAGGAAATATGAAGGAAAATTAAGAAACATGAAGGATAGACATACAAGTTCAACATTTGTCCAGTAGGAGTTCTAGGAACTAACAGAGAAAAATGCAGGGTGGTGGTGGGTCACACAAATAAATCAGACTAGAACATCTTTCTGGAGCTAAAGAAAGACCAGTGTCCTCAGATTCCAAGACCCTGCATGATACTAAGCAGAATTCCTGAGACACTTAGCCTGGACACAGTCTGGTAGGTTTTCAGGACATCAAGTTTAAAGAGACAATCTCAACAGCTTCATTTCTTCTTTTGACATCATTCAATAATCATTTACCCAGCACTACTATATATGTTACAGGCACTGTTTGAGGGTCTGAAGATTGTGGTGAACAGCACAGATGAGGGGTGGGGCAGGAGGCTCTGACCAAGGCCAGCTTATCAAATATGTTAAGTACATTTACTACTTGCAAGTGTATGGATGGAAATGATCAGGGTGAAGAAATTGGAAGCAAGTGGGTGCAAGAGGGTATTGTAGGAAGAGAAATCACAAAGGGATTCTCTGAGAAGCTCTGAGACTGGAAGGACAAGAGACCAACAATGGGGTGACCTGGCAGGGGGACCAGAAGTGCAAGGCTGCTGGGTAGGAAAGATGGAACATGTTCTAGGGCAGGAAAGAGCTGAGTGTAGGTGGACAAGGGGAGTGGTGTGAGCGTGGAGATGGTGGTTGAGATTAGGAATTCCTGTGAAGCCCTAGTGTCTCTGGAGGACATGTTGTGTTGGAAGGACTTCATGGAGCATGAGAACCACTTATGGCGCTGATGACTTGTTCTTTGATCCTTGTTCTGCTGTGTCTAGTCAGTAGGCTACAACTTCAGCCTTGCCTGTCCTGGAGAATTAAAGAGAGCTTGAGGGTTTGATGGGCATAATGAGTGATTTGTCAAGCTCCTCACTGATTTAACTTGAGGTTTCCAGCTCAGAGGGAGAGTTTCCTGCCCGAAGGCAGTTGGATGGGGCAGCCTTGGGCACTGAAAATGAAGGGTTGAGCCCAGGCCCTGAGCTGTTGGATGAGGAGTGATCAGCTTACCAACATGAACAGAATGGCCATTCAATCCCTGTCCACCCTTGGCTGACCCCAAAAGCCTTTCTTATCACACGTAATCTGATTTGGAAGTTTGGTGGGTGGGTGAGGGTGGAAGGCTGTGCCAGGAGAACTCCAGAGAGCAGAAACCTGCATTCTTTCTGGCACTGAGGCTGGCTACCCCATTCATTTCCCCATTCACATCTGTGGGTCCTAGAGCTGAAGTGGGCTATCAAGAATACATTTAAGAAGTAAGTATGAAGTAGCATTTTGAGTGTGGACTGATAACAGCTCCTCACTTACCAGCAATAAATTGCATGCTGCAGGGCAGCATTATGGGAGGTCTAGTGGACAATGAATTCCACATTCTTTATCAGCAGGGCCTTAGCTGCAGAGAGGGAGTGACATTCAGGAAACTCAAGAGCCTGGGAAGGGAGCTGGACAACACGTCTCACCACTTCCAAAGATTCTTCCATGATAGTCATAAAACAAGTAACTCTACATCTCTGGTCTCAACTCCAGGCAGGGGTGGAGGCTTATGAGAAGTTTTAGTAGGAAGATTTCATGAGGTTGAGAGCCATGGAGGGGAAAATAGTAAGGGTTCTACTGCAAAATTCCCTGACAGTGATTAATTTCTGGAGCAGTATTATCTGCATTGCAGAGCCAGAGGCTACAAAATTGTTAATAAAAAGCAGTATTTTTCAGTGAGTCAGTATTGCGCAAAAATGGTGGAAGTGGACATCTGTGGAAGAGGGTAACTCTGAAATGACCACAGGCTGTTGCTTCCTTTCTACCTGTCCCCCTCAATTCCTCCCCAACACAAGACCTTCAGCTGCTCCTGCCTGAGAAAAGGAGTTAACTGCTAAGCACATTCCGTCCCAGTTTGCCTCCTGAGCGGTGGGTGTGGGTGGAGGTGTAGGCATTATCGTCCTGGAAAAACTTCCCTGTGGTGCTGAGTGAGGCATGGTGACCTCAGGCATAGGGGAAGCAGAAGAAGTTATAGATAAATGTGGGTCCATCCCGGTGAGCCAAGGAACATTCAGAGGAATTAGGACACCCCTACTCAATCTATGTGTGATAGAAACCTACTCTGAAAGATAGGAGCAAGAGACAGAGAGGGAGGAAGAAGAGCAGGGAGGGATTGAAAACTCAAACCAATGAAGGACAACTAGTATGCATCAGCTTACTGTATATTCAACCTGAAAGTCAAAACCTCAGATTTGTGGTGACAAACCACTTTTGTCACGAATCCCAAGTACATCCTATCGAAGATGAAGAAGTATCTATTATTCCATAGATATAAGGAAAAAAATTCTTCTCTGAGCAGATTCATTCCAATCAAAGGAGAGACTTAGGAACTTGGTTATTATGGAAAGTGTTTTAGTTAGTGAAGATCAAACTGTCTATAAGTATTCTCTCTCATTCCAAAGAAATGGGTAATCCAATGGAGGCAATATGTGGGTCCCAAGTAGGAATTATATCCTGCTCGCCTCACTCGTAATTCTTGCTTTTCAGACCAGAACCAGGTGGCTTGTTGGCCTCTGTTTTCTATTTTGCTGCAGACAAAGGGACGGAAAGTACAGTCTCATCTCAGATTGCTCAACTGAGGAGTATTCTCCAGGGACCTATTATAGGTGTGCTCCTGAGGCATCTTGGCATAACACAGTGAGACAAAAACTCCCTGAGACCCTGTGTGATTCCAGGACATGCAAGCCAGTACGGGCTTCCCTTCAGATTGGAGAGCTGAACACATTTGCAGACCTTGCATTTAAAGTGCACCTCTCAGGACCCCTGTCAAGTTATGGAATGATCTTGGAGACTAGGGTCAGTCTGTCTCAGTGTTATGTTAGTACTCATCCTATCCCCCACTTGGTGGGGATTCCACTCAGTGCTAGTACCTGGACAGTCACACAAAGAACACAAGACAGCACGCAGATCTCCAAAAGGACTCAAGGGGCTCCATCATTCCCCTGGCAAGAAGGCAGTGGTTGTGAGTAGGAAGAGGTGAGGATGACTCGTTAGGTAGAGAAAGGGACAATGAAGTCTGTATTGAGGTGGAGTACCTAAAACCTCATTTTAGACAGTAAGCTTCCTCTGTGAATTTAAATCCATAGGCAGTAACATTTGGGTCTAGGGGATTTGGATGGAACATCTGTATCAGGAAAAATTAGTATCACCAAAAGAGGGTGAGGATACCTATGGGAGTGAAGAGAGCTGTGTTTCTAGAGGAGCAGGTAACACTTTTCAGAGGACTCTGAGAAATCCATAAAATAGCTCAGTTACTCATGATGTCCTGGGTGGATGTGCCTGAGCGGTGGACATCTCTTGTGGGGCCAAGATGCTGGTATAGGACATACAATGGTGTTAACTCAGATGTCCCGATCTTCTTAGCCCCATGGGCAGGGGTGGAATAAGTATTATAGTTTTTTTCTAAGGGGTGTCAAGGTGTTCTACCTTTCTACAGTGTGAGGTATAGGAAGGGCCCTTTTCTAATATGGCTCAAGGTGAGATCAAGTCAGACTCTCTCTTGGATGGTAGTATATCAGAGATGTACTTCCAGGTTAGATCTTGTAATCAGTCTCTCTTTTGCGACAAGCCCAGGCTTGCTTTTGTCCTCAGTGTGATGTATTTGTACCTTACACATTTTATTTTTTTTATTACTTAAAAAATTTTTTTTTAAATTTATTTATTTGTCAGAGAGAGAGAGAGCGAGCACAGGCAGACAGAGTGGCAGGCAGAGGCAGAGGGAGAAGCAAGCTCCCTGCCGAGCAAGGAGCCTGATGTGGGACTCGATCCCAGAACACTGGGATCATGACCTGAGCCGAAGGCAGCCGCTTAACCAACTGAGCCACCCAGGCGTCCCTACCTTACACATATTAGACTGTATCCCTAGAACGGAAGGGAGTGGGAACAGGCCCACCTTTGGCCCTACAGAGAGTGCAGCCATTGCCTCAACATCTAACATGCCACACTTGGCACTTTATTGAACACTGTGTATGCAACCTGATTAGGTCAATCCTGATCACCAACACTAAACAATATTTTGTCGTGCTCATACCACTCTGGATGATTCTAAGACCTATAAGCATTTAGGTGCAGGTTCTCATATAGGACTTAGCTTTTTAAAAACATTTTGTCATTTTGGATACATCAGAACAGTTCCCAAGTCAGGTATAAAGCATCCTTGCTCAAAGGACTTTTCAAGTAGCCCAGGCTTTGTCCATGAGGCACAGGGTACTGAAAAGCATGGGATGGCTTGAGTCAAAAGCACTTTTCCACCTGAGAAGTTTTTCCCAACCAAAATTCACATTATGGGAATGTATGCATCTTGGCGTGCGGGTGATCAGAGCAGTGATGCCACAACTCTGACTTTGTGTATTAGGTTCTCCCAGTCTGACCTTCAACCCTCTTCTCATTTTATAGAAGAACTCAACTCAAACTGCTCCTTTTCTTGATTTCTCTTGTTGATGTTTAGGGAAACCCTATGGCTCTTGCTGTCTTCTTCGTACCCTAGAGGAGGAAGAGGAGCACAGGGAGAAGCGGGGGCCAAGGGCGCATGATGCTGAGGGCTGGGGATTAAGACCCCAAGTTGCTGTGTGGTGTGTTGCCTTTGGTTTTCATCTCCGTGAAGCTCTGCAGTGGATAGGACTTGATGAGAAACTCTCTCCATTGCCTGTTCTCTGCTTTGCTTCTTGTTGTGAGGGGTTCTTGTTCTGGGGGTGTACTGGGAGGAAGGAACAGAGGAGGCCATCTGGCTGGTTTGGGCCCAGGCACAAAGGCGGCACGACAGGGCGCCAGCAGTGTGACCCAGCTCACAGGTTTGGCTTTCCACAAAAACAAACAAACCCAACAATTGTGTCTCTTGTGTTGCTCCCGCAAGATCTACAGGAGTGACAGGCAGCTGGTTGGGAACAAGCTGCTGGCCATCTCTATCTCTTTCTTCTTTACCTCCATATTAACTTCCAGAGCTGATGTCTCACTTATTTGGGTCCCCTTTGGGCTTTGTGCAAATGTTTCTCATATCACCAATCACTCAAGGCTGTGATTACTTTTTACTTGTGTTTCTTCCCCTTCATCCTCTGAGCTCCAGAAGAGCAGTGTACCAGGTAGAATAGCTTCTGTCCCCTCACTCTCAATTCCATGTCCTTCCTGGGACCTCAGAATGTGACCTTATTTAGAAATAGGGTCATTGCAGATGTAAATAGTTAAGATGAAGCTGGAGTAGGGTGAGCCCTTAATCCAATTCCACTGATATCCTTAGAAGAAGAAAAAAGACACATAGACACACACAGAGGAATGATGATTTGAAGAGACACAGGGAGACGCTGGGGGATGCATTCACAAATCAAGGAACAGCACAGATTGCTGGCAAACCACAGGAATTAGGAAGAGGCAAGGACCGATCCTTGCCTTCCTTCCTCACAGCCTCTGAAGAGAGCATGGCACTGCTGACACCTTGATTTCAGGCTTCTCAGCCTCCAGACCTGTGAGAGAATAAATTTCCATTTTAAGCCACCCAGCCTGTGACACTCTGTTACAGTGGCCCTAGGAAACTCACACAGAGCTGCGTTCTGGTCACTGTTGTATTGCAGGTGCCTAAAACAGGTCTGGAATGGAGAGGCAAGCTGCTAAGGTTTGCCAAAGATGAACTGTATATCGAGATAGGGGACAAGAGAAATGTGACGGAAGAGAAACCAGACACAAAAAGGGAAAAAGCTTGCCTCTCTAATGCACGGCCCAGTGGTTGGGATGCCTGGAAATCAGTGTATGCAGCAAATGCCTAGCAAATGCTCATTCAATGAGAAAATGAATAAATGAATGAATGAATTTGTGATATTGGACTTCTCTCATCTTCACATCGCCTCCAAAAGAACAGTCGACCAGTTGACATGCCTGCTAGCAGGAAACAATGAAACTGTATGCAAAACAGCAACACGGCAGAACTGTGGCAGAACATATAAACATATGAATGATTTGTAGAAAGTGACGGTTCAATATGCCCCCAAATTTCAGGGGCTGTAACACCTGAGGATAAGACCTGCCTCAGTCATGGAGTGATACTTAGTATTGTGCTCTACCTGCCACCCTGCCTGACCTGGTTCCTGCTGAATTTCACCCAAGCTAAAGTCTTTCTTCCCCGTCTTAGCTCTGCCCCCTGATTCCTCCAGACCCCACCCCTTCACTGCTGGCATCTCTCTGGGGAAGCAGGCTGGTTTCTCTTGCAGCTGTGCCACTGCCCCTACCCTGCTTCCCCTTCCTTCCCTCATTGTTCTTCATTGGCCAGCCTTGTTTGCAGCACAAGGACATGAAGTAGACATTCTCCTCATTCTCCAGTCATTGTCACTAATTGAAATGGGAAGCAAGACAAGGCTCCAGAAGAAAAGCTTATTATGGGCTGCCTTGTTGGAAGAAAATGAATCACCTAAGCAGATAGGTTTCCGTGATCTCAGGCAAACCTCACTCTTTATTCTACACAACCCCGTCTAATTGTTCAAGAAAATGTTCATCTGCTTCATAATGCAACAACCATAATGGAAGTGTTGTGAAATCACTGAAAAGTTTATTCAAGGCTCGCTCCTGAAAGCCCAGCCGTAATGCGTGGGCTTTGGAGGAGTTAATAGAATTGGCTCTCATTGAAATTGCATGGATAACAAATTTCCCTAACACATATCCTTTTAAATATGCTTGCTGATGGAAGTCTGAACTGGCATTTGACAGATGCAAAGCACTAACAAAAGGGGTGAATTTCCCAGTTCCACTGCTAGTCACTCCCCTTGTGGCTGTGTTGTCAGAGTCCCTGCCCAGCCTTCCACAATTGAATGAGGCCTAGAAACCCCCATGGTTCCCATGAAACCAAGTCTTATAAATAGCAGATATTGAACTCTTTCTCCTTTAAGTGTAAAACAGAGAAAGAAGAGAAAACCATTTGTCTTGGTCCATTTGGGCTGTTGTAACAAAATACCATAGACTGGGTGACTTAAAACAACAAAAATTGGGGCACCTGAGTGGCTCAGTGGGTTAAAGCCTCTGCCTTCGGCTCAGGTCATGATCTCAGGTTCCTGGGATGGAGCCCCGAATTAGGCTCTCTGCTCAGTGGGGAGCCTGCTTCCCTTCCTCTCTCTCTGCCTGCCACTCTACCTACTTGTGATCTCTGTCAAATAAATAAATGAAATATTTAAAAAAAACCTTTCTGCTGTGTCTTCATGTAGTGAAAGGAGCAAGGAGGGGGTGGTGGGGGTCTCTGGGATCTCTTTTATTTTATTTTTTTTAAGATATATTTATTTATTTATTTGACAGAGAGATCGCAAGTAGGCAGAGAGGCAGGCAGAGAGAGAGAGAAGGGGAAGTAGGATCCCTGCTGAGCAGAGAGCCCAATGCGGGGCTCAATCCCAGGACCCTGAGATCACGACCCGAGCCAAAGGCAGAGGCTTAACCCACTGAGCCACCCAGGCGCCCCTGGGATCTCTTGTGGGTATTATGGAGGGCACGCATTGCATGGAGCACTGGGTGTGGTGCAAAAACTATGAATTTTGTTACGCTGAAAAGAAATTAAAAAAAAAAAAGGCTACTAATCCCATTTACAAGGGCTCTATCCTTACGACCTAATAACTTCCCAAAGACCCACCTCCTAGTATCATCCCTATGTTGGGGGGCGGGGAGGGTGGTTAGTATTTCAACATGTGAACTGTGGGTGGACAAAAACATTCAGACCATAGCACCATCCTGGGAAGTGGAAAGAAAACATCCACAAGGAATGTATGGACAAAACAAGGCTACAGAGCACAAGCTACCTTGTTTCCTCCAATAACTTCAGATGGAGGATTCAGAATTAACTGAAAAAAAAAAAAAAAAGAAATACAAAAACAATAAAGCCAATGTGTGTACTCTTCATGCACCACACAACTCTTGATGATTACAAAGAAAAAATTTGAGATGAATTTTTGCACTCAAGAAGCCTTGTTAGATTTGTTCATTCATTTATTCACTGAAGATATGAATAATTTAGAGTCTGTAGCCATTGAAAAACAATGATCATTTAGATGTAAAATTAGGGCAAACTGGCCATGAATCTAAAACAAGTTCAGAAAAGGAGGAAAAACAGTTGAATTGAAGATTTGGGAAATTTGTTTGAGGGTCTCTCCTATGCCATGCACATCCTTTATCTTGTCTGAGCTATACCTAATTCTGCCTTTCCAGAAACTTTTGACCTGAGGTGTTGGGCAATAAACATAAGAGTGATTCCCTTTGCTTCTTTTAATGTTCCCAAATGCCACTTACCATGCTGGGAGCCATTTGTAACCCTTTATCTCTTTCTGCTTTTCCACAATGAAGAAACATGTAGCAGATTACAGATGACTGCATATTCATAAATTGAGTGGTGGGGTCTATGACCCCTTCTCCGGAAGGTCTGTGACTGTTTTGGCCAACAGAAAACAGTAGAAGTGATGCCATGCCAGCTTCTAGACCCAAGCCTTGAGAAAGAAGGTGGCAACTTCCACTTTCTATCTCCAGGAACATTCTCTCTGGGAGCTCTGAGCTGCCATGCTGGAGAGGCTACGGTGGGTGCTCTGGCCATCAGTTCCAGCCAAGCTCAATATTCCAGGCATCCCTTCCTAGGCATGAGATCAATAAGTTAAACCATCCTGGAATTTCCAGAGCAGCTTAGGTGTCAGTGGACTACCATCATGTGCCCTCAACTGATACTACATGGACCCATGAATCACCCTATTGCACCCTGCCTGAAATGCAGACCCCAAATCTATGAAACGTACATAATAAAATGTTTTCAGCTAGAAGGTCTGGGGCAGTTTATTACACAGTAACAGATAATGTAAAGAGAAGATGAAAAGCACGAAAGATAGGCGTGCTTCATTTCCTCCTCTAATCTTAAGTCACTCATGCCATGGGTCCTTTCTGGTGACCTATACCACAGCTCGAAGGCCATGTAATGAGGGCTCCAGCTGAGGCAATTTTGTTTTCTTCTTCTCAGACACATCTCTGGGCCAGAAGGAACTTGGCCACACAATGGTCGGTGTGTATGAAAGTGTGTGTGTGTGTGTGTGTGTGTGTGTGTGTGTGTGTGTCAGCTTTTTGCCTGTGTGAGAAATTTGTTTCATTTCCAGACTTTATTTTCTGTCCTCAATGGAGCCTTTTTCCTTATCTTCTCTCTTGTGGTGGGGACTATAGAAACCATTTCAAGGCAAGGCCCTGTCTATTGCTTTTGTTTTTCCCTCCCTGTTTCGTTGGAGCCTTCCGCATTCAGCACGGTCGTTTCTGGAGGTGGTTGGCATTGTTCCTTCCTCCTGGGCCTGGCGGAACGCTTGGAGGGTCAGTTGGAAATGAAGCTTCTGTTATCTGCGATCTGCCTCACCCTCTAAGCCCGTCGGTCCCTACACTAAGGCTCAGCCAAGCATGAAGGAAACTAATTGTCCCCACTCTCTGCTCTACTGCACACCAAACCCCTGCGTGTGCTTCCCCTGGTTCCATGACAGTCAGAGAAAACCTGGCCCAGCAGAGTCAGAGAGACCTACGTTTCCAGGTCCCGTTCTGC
This sequence comes from Mellivora capensis, assembly GCA_004024625.1. Taxonomy (NCBI): domain Eukaryota; kingdom Metazoa; phylum Chordata; class Mammalia; order Carnivora; family Mustelidae; genus Mellivora; species Mellivora capensis. The sequence goes on along the minus strand of PISX010001987.1, from coordinate 119,039 downwards.
CCAGACACAGGGCCTCAGTGGCCAGGACTGAAGCCCACGGCTTCGTGGAGCGCAGCCAGGGCCAGGAAAGGGGCAGAGGGAGGACGAGAAGCTGATGACTCTGCGTGTTCCCAGTAATTGCAATGGGCATAGGAAAGGGGGACTTGATTAATTTGCCTGATGAATTATGCATCACTTCTGTGAGCCGCCCTCCCAGCCTCAAAGCTTTATTATTCGAGTTGCTTGAATCCCACCACCCCACCCTCCTTGCCTTGAAAGCTGCTGCCCAACAAGTATCAGGGAAGCCTTTGGCACCTGATCTCTAGGACCACCTAACAGAGTGCCTCCAGCAAGTTGGCAGAATTACTGAAATATGTGTAAGCTGTTTAAAACACATGCGCGTGTGTGCCCGCACTCTCTCTTTTCCTCTCTCTCTGTCTCTCTTTCACACACATGCACATAGAGCTGGAGGAATTCTATCAATAATAAGCCCAAGATTTATGATGTGAGGGGAAACTCAGCTGTCTTTTGTAGTCTAGGACAAAAAAATTTAAATACAGAAGTGGCAATTATTTTGTTAGCCGTGTTTTAAGTTAACACCACATGAAAGAAAGTCTCCTTTAACAAAGAAAGAAGCAACAAGGAATGCCACAGCGGTGAGATTAACTTTGGGTGTTTTCAAGGCTTGTGGATTGCAGATTTGATCTCCCAATTTTTCATCTCTCTCATCTGTTCTATCTTGGGTTTAACCAGGGGCCCTTTCAATCCCTCCTGAGTGGTTAGTGGTAATCTGGTCTTTCATTAAGGATCCTAGCACCTCCTAAATGATGCAGTCTGCTTTGCTACCCATCTCTCCAGGTGAAGACAGAAAATTCTTTGTGTTACTAATCAGAGCAAAATAAAGGCAATACTTCCTGCCCCAAGTTAGAGTTGAAGAATTGAGGAAGGCCTTTTTTTCTTTTTTTTTTTGCCAAGCTTCCTCTATCAAAGCTCAGTCTGAGGGGCAAAGCTAACAAAGGAAATAAAATAAGTCTACGACTTTTATTTTTTGTAGATTTAGATTTTTGGTAACAGCTTTATTGAGAAATAATGCACATACATTACAATTTACTCCAAGTATACAATTCCATGGTTTTTAATATATTCATAGAGTTGTGCACCTATCACTACAATAAATTTTAGAACATTTTCACCATCCCTGAAAGCAACCATGTTCTCTTTAGCTATGACCCACCCTGTACCCCCAACCCAAGGCAACTACTTATCTGCTTTCTGTCTCTGTAAATTTGCCAATTCTAGACATTTAATATAAAAGGAATCATAGAATATGTGGCCTTTTGTGTCAGACTTTTTTTACTCAGCATAAGGTTTTCAAGGTTCATCAAGTCGTAGCATCAATCAGTACTTCACTCCTTCTTGTGGACAAATAATGTTCTATTGTCTGGATATACCACATTTTGTATAACCATTCATCAGTTCCTGGAGCAATATGATGATTTTCCAAGCTTTTTATTCGGAGTTTTTATGCTTTCTGTCTTTTTGGAAAGAATCTCATATCAAGTTGACAGGAAAACTTTTGGGTAATGCACTACGTTAGAAGACCGATGTAAAATTCAAAGAAAGAAATAGCTTCTAGTTTCTTCCAAGCTGGGGTTAGAGCAAATAGTGAGGTCCTAATATGTTTCCTATAGCATTCAGAAGAAGATTTACAAAATGAACTCTTTTTCAAAGTACTGGTAAAAAAAAAAGTGCTTTGCATCTTTTCAAAATAGCAAGATTCCTATTCAACACACATATATCGAGCACATACTCTGTTAGAGTTGCTGATCTCAAGGACTTACAAGTCTAATGTGGGGGTGCCTGGGTGATTTGGTTGGGTAAGCATCTGCCTTTGGCTCAGGTCATGATCACAGGGTCCTGGGATGGAGCCCCACATTGGGCTCCCTGCTCAGTGGAGCACCTGCTTCTCCCTCTCCCTGCCGCTCTCCCCGCTTGTGCTCTCTCTATCTCTTTCTCTAAGACAAATAAATAAATAAAATCTTAAAGAAAAAGTCTAACGTAACAACAACAGTCCCAGGTGATGGATGAGATATAATGACAAAGTGGTAAAAGACAACATATGAGGTGAGGGCACAGTAACGGTCTATTGTGGTGGGGAGGTTGAGAGCCCAGTAAACCAGAGGCCTGGCTGGAGGCAAGCTTCCTCAGTTTCATCAGTTATAGACTGAGCTTTCAAACTAGTATTTCTCTTAAAAAAAAAAAAAAGATTTTATTTATTTATTTGAGAGAGAGAGAGGGAGAGAGAGCATGAGTGGAGGGGAGGAGCACAAGGAGAGTGTCAAGCAGACTGCTCTGAGCATGGAGGCAAACTCAGGGCTCAGTCCCATGACCCTGAGATCATGACCAGAGACGAAATCAAGAAACAGATGGATGCTTACCCGACTGAGCCACCCTGGTGCCCCAAACTACTATCTCAGTAATGCCTCTTTTCATCAGAGGAGGCAGCTGTAGTCCAGCATTGGGGCCTCCACTCTGCCTCTGTGTATTGAAGACTCCCTTGAATCAGTCATCTGGAAGACTCCGTTTTCCTGGCTCTGGGTAAAATGAGGTATTGGACTTGCTACTCTGCAGTATCTCCCAAGAAGCAGAGAGTGGAATGGAAAGACTTCTGTGTTTGGCTTTGAATCTCTTCCAAAGGATAGTTCTCTCTCATCTATAAAATGGGAAGAATATACCTTATCCTAAACATAGTGTAAGGATGGAATGAAGTAATGTCCACAGGTGCCTTTCATTACCAGGTGCTAAATAAATGGTGGTTACTTCAGGCTCTACTGAGGTTAGCAATCTCCAGTGTGATGGTGGGTCAGCCACTCAGGCAATAGGATACTTAATTGAGCATTTACTATATACATGTCCCCAAACATGAGATAATAAAAGAAGAATGTGGTGAGGAGCCTATATGAAACATAGTCTATATGAAACAAATAGTGACCAGGACAAGATACTATCTCTCTAGCTGGAAGTGGCTGCTGTCACCTCACACTCACAGTAGCCGTGGTTTTGTCCCCATCTCAGGGTTCTTAGTACTTTCTCCATTGGGTTTGAATTATTAGGTTAAAAGTTTTATCTTCTCCACCAGGCTGTGATGTCCTTGAGGTGGGGACCACGTTCTTTCATATTTAAAATCTGAGCTTATCAGGGAGTTCCCTCGGAAACCACACTGTTATCTTTTCTTCCTCTCTTTAGAGTTACTAGTGATTTTATAGTTAGAATATCATTTTTAAAGTCCTCTTGAGTCATATTTCCTTGCAAGGCATAACTCTACTGTCGTGGCTATCTTTCCTTAGAACATTCAGATGTTTAATTTCCTAAAGTCTAGGGCACCGCTTTAGTTCCTGTGATTGACAAGATGGGGCACTGACGAATCCTAACCACTGGTGAGTTTTTTCTCTTCTGCTGATTAGCAAACTCAAAACAGCAATTACATTCATTGTTTGCTCTACTTTTAGAACCAACCAGTTGTCAGAAAGTCAAGGCAAATGCTCTCTCTCCAGCAGAACAAGACTTCCCATTGAGCTCTGGAGACCCGAAGTCTCTAAGGCTTCCCCCATCTCGCCCAGGTGCCAGGAAATCTTGTGTGACAGATGGCCACTGCCTAATCCAGCTAAGCCCTACCCATCTCTAGGTCAGGCTGGGACTCAGATTCCTTCAGAAAGAAAGAGGACGTTTGAGCAATAAAATGCTAGCTATAGCCTGGAATAGGTAGATGACTTTATAGATGTATTAATGTGTACAGAAAGATAATGTATTGAAAAGACTCTGGGGTGGCTCACAGGATCAAGGAAAGAATGAATTCAGATCTCAGGGAGTGCAAGAGTCCAGGCAAGAGCTTCAGGTGATGTCAGCAGGAGGATCTGTGAACCATGTGTCTAGGAGCTACCGTTATGTTAACTTAACTCTGATTCTTCAGCCTCTGGGTATGTAAAACTGTTCAAGATTCAAATTCCAGTTGGCCCTCCTTGGGTCCCGGTGAATCCTTTAACCAATCTTCCTCACATGGCATGGAATGTAGTCGTTATGTCCACCCTTTTGTTTGCAGCCATTCCTAGAGAAGGGAGGCTTGTTGTGAACGGAATAGCCGCCACTCTAGTTGGTGTCTACCACAGTGGGTGCTTATCTCCTTTCCCCAAACTGATTAGCAACAAGCAAGGCAAGGAAAAACTCTACCCAAGACTCTCTGAGGCAATCACTCTTTCATCTGGGAAAAAGTTACAAGATCAAAGGAAAAAAAATCACCAACCTGTAATTTTCTGGTATTTACGATGCTATCTTCTTTTACATGCTTACCCAGCATTTTAAGTTCTGTTATTTAACAGGCTAGAAATTCATAAGGCCAAGTATTTATTGCAAAACGCAAATTTTATGTACCTAAACTGTGCAGCTGGGAATAGGCATTTTCTTAAAACATAGTGCAGCCCTCAAGGAAAAGACTCTAAATCAGAAGCCCCCAGGGATTCTTATCCAACAAAAAAATTCAAGAAGAACTTGGCCCTGAAGGCACTGTAGGATCTGGGACAGGGAAGGGCACTCTACCATTTATCTTTTCAGTGACTATTGAGTGAGTACTTACTCTGTGTCAGGCAGAGTGCTAGGCACCTGGGATACCAAAGTGATGTAGATAGATGTGGTCTCTGCCCTTAGAGATCTTATGGTGCTCTCTTAAACTTGCATTAACGCTCATTGGGCTCCACTGGGTGAAGGGGATGTATAGAATCATGCAGCAAGATGATCTCACTTTGCCAGGGAAGATTGGTCAAGGAAGGCTGAGACTTGAGAAGAGATGTGAAGAGTAGAGGAAGAGTGTTCCAGGCAAAAGGAACAACATGTGCAAAAGAGATAAGAGAGAACATGATTCATCCAAGGAACTTGCCTCCCTGAGATGTAGGGGAGGTTCTCAGAGAGTCAGGGCAAGGTCCTGGAGACCGTGGAGCAGAGTGTAGTGGCTAAGGCCAAGGCAGGGCTCAGAGAAGCGTTTAAGTTGCTGCTCACAGCCATCATGAGGCTCCATAAACTGACACAGGACAGACCAACAGATCCTCAGGCCAGGCATCTTTTCTTTTCTCTTTTTTCCAAATAGTCCCCATGCTGGCTCCATTCACCTGGAGCTAAATTCACCACTCTGATATCAAGACCCAAGCTGAAAACAAGAGTTGGACACTGAACAGATTGAACCACCCAGGCACTCCAGGCACTCTCTTTTTAAGTGTCTTTATAAACCACACTGCTGGCCTTGAGCTCCTGGTTCCATTCAGGAGGAGAGGCTCCCAATACTGAGAGATGTGCTAGGCCCAGGTTCAAAACCTTGTGCTGATTCAGAGCCCAGGATATGTACAGCCTCTCAGCCACATCCCTCCATCCTGCTGGGTAGGTTCAGCAGCTGGTCGTGCTCCTGTCACCTCCCCTGCATTTTTTTTTTTGCTTGCTTTAACAAAAAATTACTGACTAATTTTCCACTTCACTTTCCACTCATTTCTCTGTAAGAAGTGACCTTTCGTTTAAAATGGCCAGACTGACTTGTTGCTTTGTTATTCATTTAGTATTTATTGATCATCTGTGGGTAAATCCGCATGTAAGACTTTTGGGGGAGTGTCAAATGAATCAGATGCAAACTTTGACTTCAAGAAACTTGCAATGACCCATGAAAAATAAGACATGTTGACTCAGCATATATTTGTTGAGGACCTATCATATGTCAGGGTCTGCAATGGTTTTCTGAAACATAGCAACGAATGACCACTCTTGTAGAGCTCATGAGAAAACACAGAAGTGCACACCACATGTTGAATATGTTATATTCACAGTTAGCACATTGGTTTCTTGGAGAGAGAGAGAGAGAGAAAGAGAGAGAGAGAAGCTATCCTTGTCAGGAAAAAGCATTGATAAGGGTAGAGTGTGGAAGCTGGGCCTCTAGGCCTTGGCCACTGGATGCCAGTGCTTTTGAGGAAGGAGATATTACTCGATATGACATGGGAAAGAGTCTGGTTGCCAGTCTTCCTGGTACTGTGAGCTAAAGGGTGGGGACAAAGGAGGGCAGGGAATCTCATTTCAGGGTAGGGGTCAGAACAGACATTCTAGTGGAAACAACACCTGGATGTTAGTTATCTGGGCCACCTGGAAGAAAAATACCCCAGGCAGGGGGAATAGGATGTCCATGAATAGAGGCCAAGTTAAGTAAAACGTGAAGTGTTGCACTATGATGAAATTCCAAAGAATAATGAAAAACCAGTCTCTAAATGTGTATGTGTCAACATGGGCAGACTTGAAAACAAGGCTGTGTTAAAAAGGCATAGACAGATAGATGATAGATAGATAGATAGATAGATAGATGATATTTGTATATCTAAACCTAGAAGAAAAACCCAACAAACTCATTGGAGTGATGACCTCTGGGGAGTGGAGAAGGGATTGAGGATGGGGTGGGGATGAAGAGGTCTTAAGCTTTCCCTGTAAGTGTTCAGGTTTCTTACAAGGAGAATACATTGATGTGTTATTTAGGGAATTAGAAATCTACAATACAAGATGAAAATTGGTCCGTGCTATCGACAGATAGAGATGGGGGTCTATGGGTCAGAAATGGAGGGAGAGAGCACTTCCAGCTGAAAGGGGTGGAGGAGACTTGGTGAAGGAGACAGCCCCTGGCTGAAGAATGGGCCAGATCTGGCCTTGCAGAGATGGAGCAGGCACAGGGATGGGAAAGTGCACAGTGGATGAGGGAAGAACAATAGTTTACCTGGAACAAGCGTGTGGCAGGGAAGATTGGGGGTTGGGGAAAAAAGGAGAAAAGGAGTGAAGGCCTAGTCATTGGGGCCAGGTTGAGGGTTTGGGGGGCTTTGGAGCCAGTGATGTGCTCAGTAGGGCTGGTAGCCACAGGCAATGCAGGAGGTGGGGGTCAAGTCAGGAGGCTATGACAGTGGCCCAGGAGGCAGAGGTTAGGGGCAGAATGGGACAGGGGTGCCAGGCCATGTGGGTGCAGAATGCCAGGACATGTCCGCCAATGATACAGTTTAAACCTAAAACCCCTGCCCAGCTTCTTAGAAAGGTTCTTATCTGCAGCCTTCAACACTGTGGGGCAAGGCAAGCTCTGAAGAATGACATGCTCTTTAAACTGACACTCTCAAGGAAAGCTTTAGTTTCCTTGAAAAATTCTTTATTAATTTAAACACCACCGCTTTCTGCTAACACTAAGAAGAGATTATAATATTCCAGCGGGACTTCCTTTGCTTAACATGAAAATAAACCTGACAGAAGGATTACAAAACTAAACACGGAATATTACAAGAAACACTAATTACCTCCCATTCTTTCTTCTCACTCACTAAAACAACTATTTAGACAAACAAAGAAGTGGAGAGAAGGCGGGAGCAGAACTGAAGAGTGTATGGCTCTGCTAATCCCCGCTGCTTTGATAAATCTGAAATAGGATCATTTGACATCTGAGAAGTGGGAGGTATCTTTCCAGGAGTGCTTTGCTTTGAGTTACCTCAGATAACTCTGATTTACCTTTTGAATCAAACAGGCTTTGGGCTGAACATATAATTTCTCCTCTGTGAAGCAGCCTTAGAACCCTCCCCTCTCCTTTTCTGGGTGGGGTAATTACCTCCCCTCTGGGCCCAAGCCTCCTACTCTGTGACAGCACCTGGGCTGGGATGCAGTCTGCAACTCAGCGAGCCCAGGTCCTCAGGGAAGACCTGTTTGGTGCCCCCCTGACTGGTTCAGTGCCTGTGCTCTTAAGAATTTTCCTGAGTGGGACATACATCTGGGGAAGGAGAGGGGACAGAGGAAGAGGGAGAAGGAAAGAAAGAGTATGGGTGGTTCCATACCTAATATTTGTGTTCTGAACTCCGATTTCAATGCAATAGTTAAGTGCCGCCCCCTCACCCCACCTTCCATCAGATCCCTCTCTTCAGCAACTTTTGGAAGGGCCCTTCCGATGTAGAAATTCTTACTAAAAATTCAAGAAGGCCCGAGAGCCCAACACCACTTCCTAAATAGTCAACCTGAGCGTGGGCCCACTCACGTCAGTTGTATACTGAAATACGGGCGTTAACGCCATTACTAGGTTCTTTGGTGTGACGACCCCCCTCCCACACACACACCTTTTTCTCTTTCTCTCCGTGACAGGGGCAGAGTTTCTGGTTCTACCCTTTTCCCCAGTTTCGCCTCAAACTGCCGCCTTGCACCTGCGTCTTCTGTTGTCTATCTCATCGTGATCCATGCTGATGAGAGGAGTGGATTCTTGGTCTCAGGGCTGAGGTAGTAATTGCAGGGGATTCTCAATTCCTCTGTGAATTTTCTTATCCTATGTATTGTTGCTGCTGAAATCCTGCAAATCCCGGGAGAATGACTCTCCTCCAGTTCAGCCCCTCCTGTGTGTCCCTGAAATGCCTTCTTCTCAGAGGGGCGTGTTAGACCAAGTGGGCATTTGGATGGAAACAGAACAGTTGCCAGTCAAAGTGTCACTGGAAACTGTTCGCGCTTGCATTATCATTTGCCCATCTTGTGTTAGGTGACTTGCTACTTGCTACTTTGTTTGAGTGTTTTATGTTTACCTATGTAAGTAGGCAAATATTTCTCAATTATGTATTCCTAGAGTTAGTCAAATAAGTAAAATAACCTGCAACCGAATACAAAAATGTGTATCTGTTTAAGCTTTTCACTGCCAAGGACCAAATAAACCAACTCAATTAATTTCTGGAGGAATTATATCCAAGCTCTCCAAGAGTAATTATTGATTCACAAAATGCTCCTTTTCAGGAACATAATTCTGAAAAGACAAAAAAAAAATAAGAAGATTTGAAGTAAATAAGCAAGAAAATAAAAGAGATTTGGATCACCAGAATTGGATTACTAAGATTCAGCTTGGGAATTGAGGACCTGTCTGTTAATAGGATCCCACAATAACTTCTTATCCTGTTTGTTTTAAACTGAAGAGTCTCCATGGGATCCTCAGAGTGCGTTGTAAGCCTATTTGGGGTGAACATAGTAAAACATATAGGCAGCAAATAAAGTTTAGAGCTCTGCAAGGAGAGGGCAGCCCCAGAGTGTTCCTGAGCTCTGAGGCCTGGGACAAGGGGGAGGACCGTCAGTTTCTCTGAGTGAGTCAAGGTCTTCTGCTCATAGGTACAGCCCAGCACTGAGGAAACTTACAAAAGAACATGTGTTATGAACTGAACAGTATCCCCCCAAATTCATACATTGAAGCTGTAACCCCCAATGTGACTAGATTTGGAGATAGGACATTAAAGAGGTACTTGAGGTTAGGTCATGCAAGTATGGCCTTGGTCTCAAAGGATTCGTGTCCTTGTAAGAAAAGGAGGAGACACCAGGGATCCACATGCACAGAGAAGAAAACATATGAGGACACAGCAAGGAGGCAGCCATCTGCAAGCCTAGGAGAGAAGAGGCCTTAGGAGAAAGGAAACCTGCCGACACTTTGATCTTAAACTTCCAGTATCCAGAACTGTGAGCAAGTGCATTTCTGTTTGTGCCACACAGTCTGTGGTGCTTTGCCAAGGCAGCCTGCGCAGACTATCATGGTGCTGAACATTTTTTTCCATCTCAGAGACAACAAGGATGGCAGAGCTGCCAGTGGGGGGTGGGGAGGGTTGGGGGGTGGAGGGGTGGTGTGTGGATAAGGAGGAAAAATTACATCTTGCCAATTTCTATTGTCCGGAGCTGTCCAAAGATTTAATGGCTTGCTTATGGAAATAATGAGCTTTCTGTCCCGAATTTTAAGTTAGCATCTGCTTGATAGAGATTTTAGAGCTGGACTCTAAGCATCAGCCAAGGGATTCTTGACTAGGGCAGTACATTCTCTCCTGGGTGTGTTTGGAAGTGAGTTGATGTGTGTGGGTGAGTGGCTTTGGCTGCTATAATGACCAGGTAGATAAAACACATCTAGGTAACCACATTTCTTTGAAGATTCTTCTCTAATAACAGCAAATTCAAAGGTCAAGTCTGACTTTTCTCTTTTAAAAGCACCTTTTATTCATGAATGAGAGCACAGAGCTACAAATGGAGTCACTCAAAGGCTGTGGTACACAGTGCTTCCACATCTGGTCCTGTAAAGGAATGCTCCCAAACTTGCTGAATGAAAAAACAATTGCTGCAGTGCTAGTTAAAAAACCCAATTCCCGGGGCGCCTAGGTGGCTCAGTTGGTTAAACGGCTGCCTTCGGTTCAGGTCATGATCCCAGGGTCCTGGGATCAAGCCCCACATCGGGCTCCTTGCTCAGTAGCGAGCCTGCTTCTCCCTCTCCATCTGCCTGCCTCTCTGCCTACTTTGTACTCTCTCTCTTTCTCTCTGTCAAATAAATAAATAAAATCTTTAAAAAACAAAACAAAACAAAAAAAGCCCCAATTCCCAGGTCCTGTCCCAGACAGCCTGAATTGGGGTCTCCCAGAGAGGCCTTGAAAAGCTCTGTGTAGGTTTCTGAACCTGGCTGTGTACCGGAATCATCCAGGGAGTTCAAAAAAGTCTGATGCGGGGATGCTTGGGTGGCTCAGTTGGTTAAGCATCTGCTTTGGCTCAGGTTATGATCACGGAGTCCTGGGATGGAGCCCTGCACTGGGTTCCCTGCTCGGTTGGGAGCCTATTTTTCCCTCCTCATCTGCCTCTCCTCTTGCTCATGCTCTCTCTGGCCCACTCTCTCTCTCAAATAAATAAATAAATAAATAGATAGATAGATAGATAAATAAAATCTTAAAAAAAAAAAAGTCTGATGCCTGGGCCTCACCCCCAGAGACCCAGAGGCCTCTGGGTCTCATTCCCAGAGACTGGCATAACTGGTCTGGGCTGGGGGTCCTTTTCTTTTTTTTTTTTTTAAAGGAGAATCTAATACCTTTTTTCTTCTTCTTCTTTTTTTTAAATTTATTTGTCAGAGACAGAGGGAGAGAGAGAGAGAGCGAGCACAGGCAGAGTGGCAGGCAGAGGCAGAGGGAGAAGCAGGCTCCCCGCCGAGCAAGGAGCCCAATGTGGGACTCGATCCCAGGACGCCGGGATCATGACCTGAGCCAAAGGCAGCCGCTTAACCAACTGAGCCACCCAGGTGTCCCTGGGGGTCCTTTTCTTAAAGTTCTCTAGTTGATCCTCCTGGGTAGTCAGAGCTGAGAACCACTGCCCTAAGTGATTCTTATATGGAATCACAATGGGTAATGTGTATTGAGGAATTAAGTGTTCATCAATAATCTGATTGGTTGTTAGCACAGGCAGGTGTGACCTGGGTGTAGGATTAAGGAGTACATCTCTTCTGGAGAATCAAGACTATTGGGGCCTAAGTTTGACTGGTAATAGGAACCTGAAGTCATCTGCACAGCTTTACCAGCACTGATTACAGCAACCAGTGCTATCTCAGGCTTGGGGTAACTGGAGTGGAGGGTGAGAATGAGGGGTTGAGGAGAGATGCTCTCCAGTGAGGAGGAGATTCTTATCACTGACATTGTGTACAATTGCGGGTGCACAGTGATAATAGAAAGTAGGCCAGTGTTTAATTAGCTTCATTATTGCTTTTTAAAAATAAGCTTTTAATTTTGAATAGTTTTAGATTTACAAAAAAGTTAGGAAGATGATACAGAAGGGTTCTGCATACCCTGCATCTTTTTACTCTCTTGCTAACATCTCACCTGACTATGATACATTTGTTGCAACTGATAGATCAATATTGAAACCTTATTATTAGTTAGAGTTCATATTTTATTCAGATTTCCTTACTTTTTACCTAATGTCCTTTTTCTGCCCCAGAATCCCATCCAGGATACAATGTTAGAATTAGTTATCATGTCTCCTTAGGCTCCTCTTAGGAGTGTGACAGTTCCTGATACTTTTCTTCTTTTTGATGGCTTTGGTGGTTTTGAGGAGTACTCATCTGATATTTTGCAGAACTTTAGACAGTGATCCCTGAGAGAGGAGAAACAAATGAGGTAAGCCCTAGGAATGTTCCAGTTTACTGTTTGGAGTTTCTAGCACAGGAAGGGGAAACACAGTCCCATAGTCTTCCGGAGTTGAGGAAACAATTCAGAGTTCAGGGAGACCAAATCTACAACAAATCTGAGGGCAGTGTACCACAGAGGAGAACTCTGTGGAAAGAGAAAGCTCGAGAGAATGCAGGAGATTCTTCTTGCATCTTCAACTGAGTACTGATCAGGGCATACGAGTGAAGAGACCATTCAAGCCCAGGAAAAAAGCCACTGGAAAAGAGCAGGGAGAACAATCACTACAGCCCACACAGGGCCATGAATTGTTTTGGTGTCCACCAGCCAGAGTGGCAAAAGTTCCAAACACATTGGATGTTGAATAGGTTCTCCGAAGGTTATTGCTTACATAGAAGGGTCAAATTATTCCCAGATTGAGGGTGTGTTGGGCTCACTGAAGGAAGCTTAAAAGCAAACCTTGAAAAAAAATCAAATTGTTTCCAAGAAATGTAACAGTGTCCATGAATAAATATGAAACCTATATAAAGGAATACAGAAAAATTCCTGTAATTAACAACATAAAAATAACAACATCTGATATCTCGTAAAATATTATCAGACACGCAAAGAAATAGAAAACTATAATCCATAATAAGTAGAAAAACTAATTGATTAGAAATAGCTCCAGAAATGACACAGATGATAGAATTAGTAAACAAAGATATATATTCAGACAACTGTTATTAATATGCTCCATGTGTTCAAGAAGGTAGTGGAAAATGTGATGAGAACAGGTATGAAAGTTTTTTTTAAAGACCTAGGTTAAATTCTAGAGATGAAAATGCAATGTCTGGGATACAAAATACACTATATGGTATTAACAACAAAATAGACAATGCAGGAAAAAAAATTAGTAAACTTGAAGACATAATAGAAAGTATCCAAAATGAAACACAGGAAGAGAAAAGATTGAAAAAAAAGAAGAGTATTGAGTAGTCAATAGTAGTCAAAGTCATGTGGCCTGGTATATGTGTTGCTGGAGTCCCAGAAAAAAAAAAAAAAAAGGCTGAGGAGGGCAGAAAAATAACTAAAGAATTAGCAGCCGAAAAATTTGCTAAACAGAATGAAAGTTATAAGCCTGTAGTTCAAGATGTTTACATATGGAGCTAGTTATGGTGTAAAGATGAAGATTCTGGACTCGGGAATAATCAGATCTAGGTTCCCAAAGAGTTTTTCGATGTCTTGTCTGTGTGCCTTGGTTTACTTAAATGAAGCTTCAGTTTCCTCATCTGCAAAGCGGAGATTAAAATTGCACAAAATACTCATTTTTTTCATGGTTTCTAACAGAAAAATATTTGCAACAACTTAAATGTCTCTCTGTAAGGCATGGCTAAATTAGTGATGGTACAGCTCTAGCATGGAAGGGTGTGCTGATGACAAAAAGAGGAACTCTGTAAGAACTGGTGTGGAAAGGTCTTAGAATACTGCATGTGAAAAAGCAGATTGCATGGTATGATTTCATTTAGGCATTCAAAAAGCTTGTAGAGATAGACGCATATTTGTGTGCAGGTACACACGAAGGGGACTGGAAGGATGCTCAGCAACTGGCCTCTGAAAGAGAGTGAGGCATGAGAGACGGCAAACCTCTTCCATGTTTATCTCTGTAAACCACTGCATTGCATACATTGTTCGCAGTGACTGTGAGATAATTTTTGAAAGAGGGCAAACAGGAGGAGGATGGTTGTGGGAGTGTGCCCTGGCTCCCCATGCGGGAGGGTGGAGGATTCATGCAGCACTTAAAGATCACGTGAACAGGCGGCAGTGGGAATTGAAGCAAACCACTCCCCTGCCGGATATCCTCCTGTGACTCTCTCTTACCTGCAGAATAAAATCTAAGTCCCTGAGCAGAGCTCATAGGAGCCCATCTGATCTGGCCCTGCCTGATTTTTCTGGGTTTATTTCCATCCAGGAACACTTGAGAGTTCTCCCCCCTCTTGCACACTGGCCTACTTTTAGTTGTTCTTCTGTACTTGGATTATTTAGTACATTGATTCTCTGTTCTCTCCGTCCCTACCCCTGAAGAGTTAACCACTCCCTCCTGTGCCCCCTCTCACCTACACATACCTTCAGATTGGCATTTATTAAAATGTAATGTTGCTGTGTAATCACATGTGCATTTAGACAAAGGGGGCTGATATCTAGAGATGAGAAGTCTAAGATCAAGATGTCAGCAGGTTTTGTTTCTTCTGGAGCTTCTCTCCTTGTCTTGCAGATGGCTGCCTCCTTACCTTGTCCTCTGATGGTCTTTCCTCTCTGTGTGTGCATTCTGGTGGCTCTCTCCTCCTCTTATAAGAACATCAGTCACATTGGATTAGGAACCGCCCTAACAGCCTCTTTTTAACTCAATCGCCTCTCTAAAGGCTCTATCTCCAAATACAGTCACATTCTGAAGTACCAGGAGGGGTTAACCTTTACCATATGAATTTCAGGACAATACAATTCAGCCTGTAACAGAATTGTTGAAAGTCTCAGAAGAAAATGCTCACTTCATTTTGGAGTTGGTAATATTGATAGTTGGTCATTAATAGGCGTTAAATAGGGACGCCTAGGTGGCTCAGTTGGTTAAGTGGCTGCCTTCGGCTCAGGTCATGATCCCAGCGTCCTGGGATCGAGTCCCACATCGGGCTCCTTGCTCGGCGGGGAGTCTGCTTCTCCCTCTGCCTCTGCCTGCCACTCTGTCTGCCTGTGCTCGCTCGCTCTCTCTCTCTGACAAATAAATAAATAAAATCTTAAAAAAAATAGGCGTTAAATAGGTAAACCTGTGAAGACATATTTAAGACAAAGACAATTCAAATAAAATCACACAGCTAGAAACTACACATGCAGATACTGTTCAACAGTTTTATAGGCTGCAAAATAAGGTAGTGAGACCATCATCATTGTATGTATTCCAGAAGGAAGATGGCTGCATTGGATAGAAATCATGTTCAATGACCTCTTAAGCCCCCCTTCATTCTACATTACTCAGACCCCAGACTGCAAGACCGAGCGATTAGATAGAATTCAAATCCAATCTTTCCTAAGTGAAATGGGAAGTGAAAAAGAAGCCCTCTGAAAACCAGAATGGAAGGTGGGAGACACTGACGGGGACTGTCCACCCAGGGGATGAAAATACAGACAGCCAGGGGTGAGGTGGGCTTGCTCTGACTCTTGGCACACGCCTGGAAATACTGCTAGGTCCTGTGGTCTTAAGAAAGAAGGCTGGTTGCAGATTTTTGATGTCTTTGTCCTGTGAGGATTGAGCCCTCAACTGAGCTCTTTTTCTGTCGCTCCTGCATTGCCTGGTTAGTGCGGTCCTTGGAGGCATGTGCCTTCTGACTATCTGAAGAGGTACATTCTTGCTCTTCCTATTCAGAGCCACACTGTGAACTGGGATGAGATATCAGATGCCCATCGCCCTTAAATCTATCTGTGTTAAGAATCTGTACTTTGAAAGGAATATTGGAGCTGTTGGGATGCAGTCTGCAAGAACCCGGGCTGCTTATTATACAATCCATACTGATTCCCCACCCCACTTTTTTTTTTTTATTGAACTGGTTACTCAGTCATACTAAACGTGGAATAAAGTGAAATAAATAAATATATAAAACTCAGAGTGCACTGAGTCTTTTCACTGTCAAGCTGGCTCAGATGTTCTCAAAGTTTATCAGAGAGCTTGGTTGCCCCGGTGAAAATAGCATTGTGCAGTGAAACAGAAAATAAGATGTCATGGCAAACTAAACATCTTCACTTTCTGGACAAATATCTGAGTTGACTGGACCATAGAGAGAGGCCTGGGGAATGACCAGAGTGGGGACACCCAGCTTCCCTGCCCCATGCTTTGGGCCTCTCTGGGGTTCAGGTGAGCACCGACACCTGGCTCCTGCTAAAGGTTCTGGCAACTTATGACCAGGTCAAGTCTATACTCTTGTGGTTCTTTTGTTTGTTTTGAAAGTGATGTTTAGTTTGCTGTGACGTCTTATTTTCTGTTCTACTACACAGCGTTATTTTCACCAAGGTGCCTCCCTCCCTCCCTGATAAATTCACTGGGACTTGAGATCTGCCAATAACTCCCATTAAAACACGTGGGTATTAAAATCTTTCTGCACTATATGTTGGCTAATTGAATTTAAATAAAAATAATTAAATGAAATCACTGTGTGTGTGTGTGTGTGTATGTGTGTGCGCGCGCACGCGTGCATGTAGAAAGGAGAGGGTGAAAAGTAGAGGGGAGGGGAGGGAAGAGTCAAGTCGATCTATATTCACTTATTAGCTTCTTATTTAATCTGTATACGACTCTTAGTTAAAAGTGGGGATAACATTGCTACTAATCTCAGGTGGTCTGTTATGAGGATTTAATAAAATACTTGAATCATACCAAGCAATCCATAAGTAAAATCAAATGAGTATTGGCCATATGGAGCCAATTAAGTTAAGTGTTAACTATTTTATTATTTATAAATATGTAAGGGAGAAAAGAAGAAAAAAGAAGAGAAGTTTTAAAAATTAAGAACACATTGGAGACAAGAGAGAAAAGACCTTATTTCTTTGCCAAAATTCTATGAAGCCAAATTCACACATTTATTTATTCTGTCATTCAACAAATAAGGGCAAACATATATGAAATACTAATAAATGTAGGTAATGCAGGAAGGTAGTCTAAACCGTTGGTACTCCACTAATATCACCATGAGTCCTTTAACGTTTTCTTGCATGCTAGTTCCTCGGATACTTTCGCCCCTAACAGCTAGAACCTGGGCCTCTTTGTCAGAGGGCTTCCCTCAGGGACCTTAAAAGCCACTTCTTTAGAGGCCCCAGAGAGTCTAAAATGCTTGAGGATTTTCGTCCCTTTGGGAGCAGCTCTTGAGTGAGGGATGCCACACTTGCTTGTCCCTTTTCTTTTTGTTGGTTCCCTTTCCCTAGTCCCTATCTGTTTTTTTCTTGACGACACATCCTAATGAATCATTTCAACATGAACTCTTATCCCAGGCTCTTGTTTCTTGGGAATCTAGCCTAAGACAAGGACGTCCCCAACTTATAACCTGTTTCCCAAAATAAAAGGTTTGTAAGTCAGTTTGGAAGTAAAACAATATTCTTTTGCAGAAAATGTGTGAGAATCATTAGAATCCCCAAGGCTTCTTTAACTACTTATGTAATTAAAATACTGAGCATTTGCAGAAAAATGCTGCATAGAACTTTACTGTTGCTCTGCTAACAACAAATTGTGACGTGGGGAGAAAGTAAACAGGAGCTATAACACCAAAAAGCAGTTTTCCTTGAGCCTCAGTTCGTGAGGGAGTTTCTAGGGATTTCCAGGAATATGAGAAGTTGCTAAAACTGGCTCTTTTTTTTGCCCAGTCTTTCTTTCCTTCCATTTGCACAAATGCACCATAGTTAAGTACCATTCTTTCCTTTCAAAGCAATGCAGGCTCTTTCTGAAACAAATCGTGGAGGGAGCAGGAGGCCTGGAGGAGGACCGTGTGGGAGGAAGGGAGGAGAAGGATGGGAAGGTACTCTTAGGATCAGAATAGGTGCTAAAAAAAAAAAAAAAGACAAAAAGGGGGAAAGGGATTTAAGAGAATGACTATAACCATGGGGAGAGAGGGGTAGAGGGAGGAAATCATCAATCCATGCGACAGAGAGTCAAAAAGAACAGTTCTATGTCCCCAAGTAGCCACCGTTGGGAGTTATGGAGAACTCAGGAACAAGGAATCAAGGGTGGAGAGAAAAGTGTTCTAGAGAGGCACGAGGCTTGGAAACGTTTTCCTGGATACCTTTCCTCCCATTGCCTTCCCTTTTGTGCTCTAGTGCTTAATCTCTTTCAATGGGTCCTATTCTCCCTGTTCCAAGATGCTAAAGTTAATGTAAAAGAGTTTTGAGTCTCTTTTCCTCATGGGTTCTTAAGCTCTTTTCAGTTTGCCTGGCAGCCAACTGTCAACACAAAAATCAGTCTAGTTGAGACTGGAAGAATCATGTAACTGAGCGAGCCTAGCATGAATTGCCGGTCCACAGAATCATGAATGACCTCAGTTGTATTTAAGTCCTAAGTTTTTCGTGTGGTTTGCCTTACAGCAGAAGTATCTGATGTAGTATCTGATACACTATTTTAATGATTATGCATTCATCATTAAAAGAATAATAATGGCAAGGCAAATTATGCAAAAGATGTATTAATACTACTTGAAAGCAACATGATTATAGTATGAAATGAAGTTTTTAGCTTTTCATTTCTTTGTTAGTTCTTTAGTGTCTATAATCAGCTCAGAGTCTTTCATTTAATCCCCAGTGCACACTTAAAGACAAAGGGTTTAGGCCTGACTTCTGCAGCTGTGGAGAACCCTGATTAATGGCACTGTGTGGTTCAGGGTCAATATTTACTCCTCAGCCTTCCATCTGGACATTCCTCATGCACCGTCCCCTGTGTCAAGGAGGGTCCAGTCAGAAAAGGAGAACCACATTAGTTATTTTAACAGAAGGACTTTAAAATAAGGAACCAGTTAAATGTATTGGAAGACTTAAAAGGCCAAAAAGGAACCCTATAGTAAGAAGCCACACACCCAAAAGTTAGGAGAACACAGTGATAGAGGTTTAAGTGATTGAAACTAGACACTGGGGGGAACACTGGGAGGAGCACTGTGGGGGAACACTAGGAGGAGCACTGTGGAGGAGCACTGTGGAGCTCCTCAGAACGAAGAGGAGAGGCACTACCTGGATAGTTCTGACACTTGCATGTGGATGTAATGAAACTATGTCTGGGAGTGCTGGAAAAAGCTGGAAACTGGACCCGACTGCTCCTGGAGTGAAGACCCTTTGCTGGGCCATCCTGATAGAAACAAGTAGCAAGCAAGCAGGAAGGAACAAGTTCTGTCTTCTTCCTGCCTTCCAGTCTCCCTTTGAAGCTCTTATCCTGAGGACTTAACAGGACTCACTCGTTTAGGGCAAAGGAAAGTTATACTTTCCAGAGTTCCAGTACCAGCATCATAGAGGAGCATGGAGAAGAATGGGTTTGGAGCTAAGATACAATAGTTAATAGCTGGCATTTCCCATCTTTGTCTTAAAGACTCCCTGAGCATGGCGTTCTTCTCTTTTCTCTGTGCCCACCTTGGATGTCCCAGAAACATTAAAATCAGCATCAAAACAGCAAAATCTCAAAGCACAAAGCTGATGCTTAGTAACTTTTGGTTGAATAACTAAATATGAGGCTATAGAGCTAGATTTTTTAAACACCTCTTTAAGGTCAGATACTGTACTGAGCATTCCTTACATGTATCTTCTTTAATTCAACAACCATATAAAACAGAAATCCATCTAGGTCTTTCCATTAGAGGAAACTTAATTTGGAAAATGGGTTACAAAAGTAAGATCTGGGGGTGCCTGGGTGGCTCAGTGGGTTAAAGCCTCTGCTTTCGGCTCAGGTCATGATCCCAGGGTCCTGGGATCGAGCCCTGCATCGGGCTCTCTGCTCCGTGGAGAGCCTGCTTCCTCCTCTCTCCCTGCCTGCCTCTCTTGCCTACTTGTAATCTCTGTCTGTCAAATAAATAAATAAAATCTTAAAAAAAATAGTAAGATCTGGAGAAACAAAAAGGGAAGGCTACGCTACCCAGAGCCCATTGGTGTGCTCACTACTGAGGCTGACAGAGCTCTACTGTTGTACTCATGTGCTGGGTAGAACCACACGGCTGCTGCTCAGCACAAAGTGCAGGTGTCCTGTCCTCCACGGCTGCTCCAGCCCTGCCTCAGCTGCAGTGACCACGGCCACGATTGCAGGGACCTGTGGTTACCTGTTGTTGCATCCATCATCACTGTTTCACCTGCAACAGCCTCCAGCACCAGTGTGGTCCCTGATAGATCCTGAAGCAGAGAAACAACTTCTCTCTTCCACCCGTCTTCTAATCTCTGGCCAGCCCTTCCTTCTGCTGGACTTTCAGAAGTCAGCGGGCAATTGAGTTTGGGAAATGTAGTCTTCAAGCTCCTGGTCCTGGCGGTATATAGAAGAGTACAGAAGAACAAGTGTGAGACTGAAACATCTACCCTTTTGGCTACTGAGAATCTGCATATACTTTTATTTAAAAATTTCACCAACAATATCAACAAATTCATGCCTTCATTTAATATAATGAAATTGTATCCTTATATAAACCAATATACTTTTACTCTCTTCCCAAGATGAGAAATAGAAAGTTCAAGTGGTTTTCCATTTCTTGTACTCACCTCAGTGGGCCCAATCCAATGTCTTGCTCATCTTCCTTGGTCTAACAGCCTTATAATCCATTTTCGTGTATACTTCTTAGAGTTTGCCAATATGAATGAATAAAATCTTGCAATTATTTAGGCATATAAGTCTTCAAGGCCAGACATTATACTTTTACCCTTAGAGTTGTTGGACTCTGATACTAGTTACAAATCTGGAGGCCAGGAAAGTTGGAGAGAGTGAATCTTGAGAACTGCAACCTCTTTTAAAGCAATGCCTTGGGGCGAAGTTATTAAAAGAGTCTTCTAGTCTTCTCGTGTGGGAGAGAAAGGACTGTTCCCAACAAGGGTATGTGGAAGATCAGGAATTTCACACATTTGCATTAGTCTGTCCAGGTGGCCCCCTTCCAATTCTCAGGGTCCCACACACTCCTTCCAAATCAATCCTCACACTCTCACATACAAAATCTGATTAACCCCTGAATTCAAATTACATTGTAATTCTCCAACCTGTAGGACAGAATTTGGGGACTATATCCATCCTGTGGCTGAAAAGATAAGAGATTCCTTTAGGGCCATCAGAGAAGCTCTCTGGTTCTGTGATCAGAACTTGAGCTGAGAGATTAAAGCCCTAAGCTTGTCATTCTCTTTCTGCAATGTGTCCAGAAAAGTCAGACACAGACATCCCAGCCATGGTCTTACAGTCATCATTTCCCACCATCACGCCCACCCTGCTGTTATGATGATCACTACCATTCTTGCAACGGCCCATAATTACCCTCTGGGGGCCTCCCTAGCAAGTGTTGCTACAGGAAAATGACCCTCTTTTCCTGTTGCTTTTAATCTCCCCCCAGTGTCTCCCATTGGCAGAGACTAACCTGCATGCAGCTGGCATCAGAGACAGAAAATAATGTCATAGGTTTCTTGCTTTGGCAGTACAAAATAGAACTAAAGGCCAATTGTTGGACTGAGGGCCAACTAGTTTTTATCTCCATTTTAAAGATGAGGAAGCTGAGGCTGGGGAGCTTGAATAGCCTATCCCAGGACATAACAAACAGAACTCATAACAGAGCTAAGATCTCTCTAAACCTAAGTCTCTGGTCTTTCCGCCATACAATATGTTCCCAGGAACCAATTGTCAGAGAGTCTGAAAAGTGACAAAAGTTTGACCATTCCCAGCTTCCCTGCTCCATTTTATATTCACCAGTCATTGCTCCCAACTGACATGTTGCACATGTTGATTGGCCTCCTTGTCATCAGTGACGGTTCAAATTTTGCAGGGATGGAGAAAGTGCAGTGGCACACTAGAGGCAGCCATAGTGTTGTGGTGAAAGTCACAAACTGCCTGGGCTGGTAGCTCTGCCCTGTGACTTATAATTTGTCTAAACTTGAGCAAGTTATGTAACATCTCGGTGCCTCAGTTTCTTCATCTGTATAATGGTAATAGTACTCCCTGCTTCACATAGTTGGTGTGAGGAATAAATAGTTAATCCCTGAAGAGCTCAAAGAATAGTATAATCTAGTTGTTGTTATTATGATGTTTCATTGCATGTGATTTCTAAGAGACTCCTAAAGATGGAACATTATCTTCAATGTCTTTCACAGAACCAACTGTGTCTACTAAGAGCTCTCAAGAGATGCAGATCCTAAAACTCTCCTCAAAGTCAACGGCAAGGTTGTGTGAGGGAGACCCAGGTGTTCCCAAAGACAGGAGAGACTTGAGGGAGAAGGAGGCCTAGAATGAAGGTAAGGGTCCACCATTAATGAGAGAGCCCAGGAGGCCAGTTGCAGCTGTGGATTGAGGCCAAACCTTGTGCCAACCTGGGAAAGGAGAGTCAAAAAAGTTGTCTGCTTCCTGGGGAACAAGAGGGACTCTGGTATTGGGCGCTGTAAAAAATAAGGCAGAACCAGAAGACAAGCCATATCCCTCAGGCACCCTGGCCAAGGTATGGTCTGGAATGAAGGGCTATGTGAGATCTCAGACCTCTAAGACTTAGCCCCTGGCTGTACAAGTCTAACCCTATGACCCTGGATTATAGCTGGCATTAGTATAGCTTCTTTCTTTCTTTCTTTCTTTCTTTCTTTCTTTCTTTCTTTCTTTCTTTCTTTCTTTAAAATGCAAGTAAGTGGGGGCAGGGAAGGAGAGGGGCAGAAGGAGAGGGAGAGAGAGAACCATAAGTAGGCTCCACACCCAGCACAGAACCTGACCCAGGGCTTGAGTTTACAACCCTGAGATCATGACCTGAGCCAAAATCAAGAGTCAGACACTTAATTGACCGAACCATCCAGGTACCCCTCTTATTTCTTTATCTCATTCAACAGCTATTCATTAAGCAGCAACATATATGTCAAACTGATTTGAGTTCCTAATACTATCCCCATTTTACAGATGAGGAAACTAACATGCAGACAGGTTAGATAACTTGCCTCATCCCACAGGAAGATTTATCGGGGAATTCTCATTACCCCTACAGCTTATTTTTCCATAGCTGTATTCTCTTAGGAATCCCTAAGTCTTCATTGGGGTAGCAGAGAAAGTAGGAGTGAGGTCACGTTGCTGCAAGTTGTGTCACAGCTACTCAGGCAATTGACCAATGGGAAAAGCATTAGGTAATGCTCTTCATTATCAAGGAGAACTCTTGCTGCCTTTAAGAGGTTTGGTCTGAACACATTTTGTGTGTGTGAAGGACAAGATGATGTAACTGGGTTTCCTGGAAAATCTGGTGGACTCTGCTTTTGACCCAGTAGGAGACCTGAAATGCACCAAACTTGCTGTGAAGGGACATGCTGAAGTGGATTTTAGCTCAAACCCTAATTCTACGTGAAGGAAGGGGTGCTACTTTGCCAGTCCTGCGTCTGTTTTATTATTCATAGTACCTGGCT
Source organism: Mellivora capensis (assembly GCA_004024625.1). Taxonomy (NCBI): domain Eukaryota; kingdom Metazoa; phylum Chordata; class Mammalia; order Carnivora; family Mustelidae; genus Mellivora; species Mellivora capensis. The sequence goes on along the minus strand of PISX010001987.1, from coordinate 95,979 downwards.
GATTGTGCAAGATAGGGTTAGGAAGGTCAGCACAGCATTAATATGTTGAATTGGGAGATGGCATAGACTGGAGATGGAACCTGTCACACCAGAGTGATTCTTATTGAGGGGGCTTGATTTGATATTAATATTAATTTGATGTTTCTTCCCATCTTCAAGAAATTTGTCTTACCCAGATAGGAGAAAGCCTGAATGCCAGCCACATGCAAAGCAGTAAAGTATGTTGGATTTTATGGTGGGGGTGGGGAGTTGGGGGAAAGAGGAAGGAGGACCAGAGTGTCTACAATCTTTAGTGGAGGCTCTACCATGGATGTTTGGGGAGGTATGTATGGAGCCTTTAATGGGAATTAAACAGATTCCACATTTCTGCCCAAATATATAGTTTCCAAGTATGTCTATCTACTCAAAAGGATTCTTAACCATATCCCTCGATCATCTGAAGAAATTTCTGTTTACTGTGCAGCAGGCAGTCAAACATGCTCCACAAATCCAATTTGTATACTTGCCAGGTTAAATTTGACATTACTTTAAAAAAAAATTCTCCAAATTGCACATACACCAAAATCACCTCTCAAGGTGATTTTGGTGTATGTGCAATTTGGAGAATTGTTTGGAGAGTGTATGTGCAATTTGGAGAGCTTGTTAAAACAGATTGCTGGGTCCCACTGCACAGCTTCTAAATTCAGTGGGTGTGGGGTGGGGCCTGAGGATTAGCATTTCCACCTGTTTGCAGGTGCTGCTGGTGCTGCTGGTCTGGGGCTCAATCTGGCAACCACTAGCCAACACAGATGAAAGTTTCAGCCAGTTGAGTTATGAGATCCGTGTGATGCTGAATAGCTGTTCTCACTAGCTTTGCCAATTGATGAAATTTTGTTCTCACTCAGCTGCTGTAGCTAGCCTTGGGCAGCAGCACTCGGGCTTCAGCAGTGAATGGGCTCATGATTTTGAGCCTGGTGGTCAGCAATTGATGCCAGTGTTTGTCATGGCAGACACAACCCAGTGTCCTGGCATGAGGTAAGCTTCCTGAGACCACTTTGGGAATTGGCAGTTGCAGGACCCTGGGGACCTGATTAGAAACACGCCTTGCTGCTGATATAAGAAACCCAAGTGTTACTCCAAGATTCAAAGTTGCTTCTGGAATGTGAGCTTCCCAAAGGTAGGGCTGTGTCCCTTCCCATCTGTATGGCTAGCACAGAGCCTGGGAGGGAGTGGGCACTAAGTAAAGTTTGGCTGAAGGAGGTTGCCCCCATGCGTGCCCCTCAGGCCAAACCTTAGCCCTGCCCACACTGCTGGGCCCTGCTGAGATTCAACAGAGCTGGCCTCTTTTGGCATTAGAAAGCCAACAAGTCTGTCATCAGAACCACCAGCATCTGGTTCTCTTTTCCTTTCAGCAATCCCAGACATTTCTGCCTCCCCTCACCCGCAACAGTTACATTCCACTTATATCTGGTTCTGGTCAATGGTCTGTTAGGAGAAGTGACCTGGGTCACTTCCAGGCTGAGGTGGTGAAGGGCCCTGTATGTCTTTCCAAGCTCTCTCCCTTCCTGGCCAGTATGGAGGTCCTGCACTGAGATGGGCAAGCCTCAGATGAAAGCAGTCTGGATTGTCAGAGCACCACACACAGGACAGCTGCCCTGGACAGTTTCCCGATTTGCTTGAGTGAGAATAAAGTTTGCTGGTGTCGTGACCCTGGGATTTAGCTTTTCTTCAGGACTTGAGATTTTTAACACCCGGTACCTTGTTTTGAATTTTTCTCCTAAGGGCAGATAATGCCTTCCGGGTTTTAGATTCAGCCTGAGATTGGAGATTGGAGCTGGTGCACTTTGCCTGCTCCACCAAAACTCAGAAAACAATGTAAAGTTATCATTTGTCAGGTTGTGTCATGATTGCTTCCGTTTGAGGGAGAATGGGACTCAGTGTGATGCTGCTCCTCCCAGATATTTGCATATTATAATCTCTCCCTTTAATTAGGGGGACGGGTAGGGGAGGAAGAGTCAGGGAGAGGGAGGAAGAGGCAGAGAGAGAAGAGAATTTTCTGTGGATTGAAGAAGTTTTATACATCAGTGATCAAGTGGAAATGTGGGGAGATTTGAAGGGATTAAGGAAACTTCTTAGCAAACTTGATATACCTCTCTGTAAGTGTTGTCTTGAAGGCAGACTTGTTATAAAAATAAAAGAGGATACCATGTTTGAGCCCAAACCAACACATATTTGTTCCCTTCTCCCCCATCCTGCAAGTTAGTTACTAATCCAACTTTTCAGATGAGGTTACTTTGCCTTCAGACGTGATGTAACTTGTCCAAGGTCACATAGCTGGAAAGTAGCCCAGCTGGAATTCCACCTCTGTCTGTCTAGCTCCACATGCACCATTTTCCCCATACTTCATTTTGGCAGAAGTTGCTCATCTTAGGACAAAACCTAATAGCCCCCAAGTATCATTCTGTGTGTAATGCCTGGAAAGGGATGCAGCTGGCATATCTTCCCAGGGTCCTGAACCTGCTTGGACTGAGCACAATCCCTCAGATCCCTCCCTTCAGCTCCTCCTTTGACTGCTGCTCTTTCTTCTCCACTGACCCAGAATGTACCAGGACAAAATTCCCCTTTCACCTCCCTCCCAGTCCAGTCCCTTCTATCTGCAGCCCATAGCTTCAGTGCCAGGACTCTTGAGGAAGTGTTCTAACACAGTATCCTGGCATACTGGGAATGGGCTATAATATACCTATACTGATTACTGCTTCCCTTTACCCCAGCTTGGGACCTGGAGATCCCCCACCACAGGGCTGCTTCTGACATGAGCAACCTCATCTACTTCCCTCGGCATGCCATGCACACTCTATCATCTCCCTGTGCCACGCCATCCGAATGGCTGGGGAGTGCTACATGGGAGCACATTCTACCTGCTGAGAGGAAAAAGCTGGTAGAGACTGTACTGGGGGAGAAAGGAGGTATAATTATTGGATAATGGATATAAAATTCTTATACATTACAAAGTGCTATGAATGTTTACATTAAAACCAGTGTGTATAATGACCTTTTTGTGATTTGTATCTGTGATTTGTGATTGTATCTTTCAGTTAACAGCATGTTGGATTGCTTTCCATTATAGCTCTTGTAGACTCACCATGTTCTTTTATTTATTTATTTTTTATTTTTTATTCACCATGTTCTTTTAAAAAACTACCCATAGCTCATCCTTGTTTGTACAATATTTTACTTGACTAGTTCTTATTGATGGATGTTCAGGTTGTTGAAGGTCTTCTTTTGCTACTATAAATAATTTTGCAATGTACATCCTTACATACATGGTTCCCTTTTTTTCTTTTTCTCTCTTTTTTGTCCCCCTATTTTTGGAGTTTAGATATTACGTAAATTCCTAGAAATGTAATTGCTAAGTCAAAGTGTATGTTTGATTTTAATTTTAATAGCTGTTGCTATATTTAAAGGCTTTTAAATGTAGATAGTCCACCTTTCTAATCTTTTCCATTATGGTTTATGGGTTTTGTGCCATGCTTAAAAAGACCTTCCTTCTACAAAAAGTTTCCTTCTAGTGCTTTTATAGCTTTATCTTTTTAACGTTTAAATCTTTGCTCCATCTGGAATTCAAGTTAATGTAAGGAATGAAATAGAGATCAGGTTTTATTTTTCCCCAAATGGCTAGCTAGTTGTCCCAACACTGTTTATTGAATAATCCATCTTTTTTTCTTGCTGATTTGAAATGCTACTCTTACCATGTACAAGACTCCCACATGCATTAGATCTTTTCTTTTTCAATTTTCTGCTCTGTTTCATTTAAATCTTCTATCTAAATCTGTGTAAGTTTTGATTACTATAGCTTGATTATGTATTTTATTTATTTTTATTTTTTTAAGATTTTATTTTATTTATTTGTCAGAGAGAGAGAGTGAGAGAGCGAGCACAGGCAGACAGAGGGGCAGGCAGAGGCAGAGGGAGAAGCAGGCTCCCTGCCGAGCAAGGAGCCCGATTTGGGACTCCATCCCAGGACGCTGGGATCATGACCTGAGCCGAAGGCAGTCACTTAACCAACTGAGCCACCCAGGCGTCCCTGATTATGTATTTTAATATGTAGCTGGGTTAGTCTCCTTCATTACTCCTCCTTTTCAGAGATTTTTCTGGTGATTCTAACTTTTTAAATTTTATAGGTGAACTTAAATATGATTTGTTGAATAAAAAATGACATAGGTGTTTTGACTGGTATAACACAGAATATAGAGATACACATAGGAAGACTTATCTTCATTCATTAATCTTCCCATTCACTAGAAAGTCATTCCTTTCTATTAAAATATTTGTTGTAGGGACACCTGGGTGGCTCAGTTGGTTAAGCAGCTGCCTTCGGCTCAGGTCATGATCCCAGTGTCCTGGGATGGAGTCCCGCATCGGGCTCCTTGCTCGGTGGGGAGCCTGCTTCTCCCTCTGCCTCTGCTGCCACTCTGTCTGCCTGTGCTCGCTCTCTCTCTCTCTCTGACAAATAAATAAATAAATAAATAAATAAATAAAATCTTAAAAAAGTATATTTGTTGTAGCTTTTCTTCAGAAAATAGTGAGTAGTTTTCCTCATTTTGGTCTTTCACAGTTATTTCAAAATTTATTCCTTTTTGGGGGGATGGCAGTAGAAGGATGATTTTGGTTGAAATATTAAATGGAATATTTTTCCTTTTGACATATTTTCCAATTGGGTATTATTTGAATACAGGAAAACTACTTTCTATATTAACTTTGCAGCAATTCATCTTAATAAATTCTCTTACTATTTCTAATAGTTTTCAGTTGATTCTCTTGGGTTTTTCATGTGTGCAATCATAGAACCTAAAATCATGCTACTGTTTTTATTCCAATGGGAAGTCTTTTAGTGCTTGGACATTAAACATAATTCTGGCTTTTCAAATGTGTGTTATTTTGCACGTATATATTAACATACATGTGTACATATAGACTTACTTATATACATATGCAAACATACCTGCATATTAATCAAGTTAAAATTTGTTTATACTTAGAGTTTCCATTTTGTATTTATTTTGAATTTTACCAAATGCTTTCCTTACATTTATTGAGATGATCACTTTGTTTTCCTTATCTGACCTACTAATGTAATGAATTATATGAAAAGATTTTCTAATATTTAACCCTTCTTTAATTCTTGAATGAATTCTACTTTCTGGTGGATTTTTCACTTAAACAGTTGCTATATTCTATTTGCTAATATTTTATTTCAGATCTGTGTATCACCATCTATAGAATGATTAATCGATATTTCATTTTTGTGCTATCTTTGGCAAGTTTTGATAAATCTTTTTCTAGCTCCTTTACTAAAGGAGTTTGGAAGCATAGTAGTCTTAAAAGTGCATATCACGAGTGAAGAAAGTTGTATATGTGCCGTTTTAGGGAGAAGTGTATTTAAAGAACAGGAACCAACAGCCTGGTGTGTGTGTGTGTGTGAGAGAGAGAGAGACACACACACACAGAAAGAGAGACTGTGTGAATGTGCGTATGTTAGTCTGAGAAAGTGTGAGTATGTTGAGAAAGTGTGTGTGAGAGAGCACATGTGTCTGAGAGTGAGTGTGTATGTGTGTGACAGCATGTGTGTGTGTGTATGTGTGTGTGAGAATGCATGTGTGTGTTGAGAAAGTGAGCGAGACTGTGTATGAGTGTGTGTATAACCCATCAGTGGGCCGTAAGTGGGCCACAATCAAGTGAGAAAGGTTATTGTGCTTCTGGTTAAGGAAAGAGGCTGTATTCCAGCTGAGCTGAGATCTCCAAACTCCCTTTTAATTCACCCTCTATCAATTAAAAAATTTGAGGCTTCACCTTCAAATGTTTATTCATTTACTTACATTGTAGTTCTGTATTTAAGAAACCTCAAAAGAAGACTTTTAATATTTATATAGTCCAGTGAAATTTCATATAGTATGACATCATGTCTCCCATGACTTAAACACCACTGAAGAAATTATAGATAATTTTTTGGCTAATATGATAGTTTTACCCTTACGTACCAGCCAAAGTTATAATACACTCCTGGAGTCAGGTTCATTTTAAATGGTGATGAGTATAAAATTATTACTATAGTCTTTTTCAACTTTATTTTTCATGCCAACTTCTTGTCAGGTCTTTGCCACTGTTTGACCAGGCGTTACGGCTGCTGTTGAGCTTGTCCTGGATGTACAGTGTCCCTTGACTCTGTCATTTCTCATTGTTCACAGGTGCTTACACTGTTAGCAATGATGATCCAGTCCGTACTTCTACTTAATTGGGAACATGTGAACACATAACACAGCTGACGTGTCTGATAAGTGAGGGTCCACGAGGCATTCACTCGCTCCCATCAGGGAACCAGGAGAACTCTGTGTGACAAAGACCCTGTGACAAGTGGACCAGCAAGGGTGCCAGTGTCAGCCCATAAATTAAAAGGTAAATTTATTTCTTATGCTCTTAGATTAAAATTAAATGTAGATCATTGGTAATTCATTTTGAACCTATGGAGATAATCCAGTGGAAGATTCTAGTGTTTTCTTTCAATACCAGTGAAGAGAGCATGAAGAGTGCCTGGACCTCTCTCCAGACTTGCGAAAGGTCCTCACTTGCACCTTGGCCGGCACAACCCTTCACACATGCCCTGAAGTAACTAGTCTTTCACTGGTCATCCTCAGTAGCTAAGATGTTAGTTGCATTTCTTTTTTTTTTTTTTAAGATTTTATTTATTTGATAGAGAGACACAGCGAGAGAGGGAACACAAGCTGGAGAGTTGGAGGGGGAGAAGCAGGCTTCCCACTGAGCAGAGAGCCCAATGCAGGGCTCGATCCCAGGACCCTGGGATCATGACCTGAACTGAAAGCAGTCGCTAAATGGCTGAGCCACCCAGGCGCCTCTGCAGTTCTGATCCAACTGATGAACCAGTTCATAGTTTTATAATAATTCTTCACACAAAGCTGCTTTTTAATTTATTTATTCATTTGACTAACAACTGAGTGCTGTGTTTTCCAATAATGAAAAAGAAAAAAATTGGGGATGGCTTGGTTTCTTTGTAGAATAGCAAGAGATACTTATATTTTCAATTTGAAATAATTCTTTATATTTAGTTTTACAGTAAATAGGAGAAAACCTTTTATTGGGCTTCGTGATAGATAAGAGGCATCAGGTGTCAGAAGTTAAAGAAAAATGTGTGGGAAGAAAAGTTGAAAGTGAGAATATTCTACTCAGGAATTGACTGTTTTCAAATATGAATGGGGCAGGCTGCTATTGTTCAATTGCCACATTGGCACTAATAGTAGAACACCAGGATTCTATGGGAGCATGGTCTGAATACACTCTGAAAATCTGTAAGTTTTTCATGGTCACTACATGTTTTTTTCTATTTTTTTTATTGTGATAAAATCTACATAACAAAAGTTTTCCATAATTTCACAGTTTAAATGGGTATAATTCATAATGCTGGGCAACGATCCTCACTATCTTGTTACAGAATTTTCCTTCACCCCCAGAGGTAGCCCTGTACTCACTGAGCAGTCACTCCTCATTCTGCCTTCCCCTTAGCCCATGGTAACCTCTAATCTGCTTTCTGTCTCTATGGGTTTGCTTATTCTGGGTATTTCATAGAAATAGAATCGCACAATTACTATGTGTTTTCAAAGCTTTAATAACTCAAGCTGCCTTTTGTTAAAGGTGAAGAATTATGTACTCTTTCTCCTAAGACCCCACCTAAAGGAATATAATACATCAACCCACAGGGACAAAAAGATTGTGCAGAAGATAACACTGAATAGAGATTTCAATACATTTTTAGATGCTAGAAGGTAAATAGGGAAGACACAGTGTGAAGTATGCATCAAACAGAGCCACTTTGTCCTCAGAATTCCAGAGTGGAGTCTAGGTATGGGATGAGGTAGGGGACCAAAGACAAGAAATTAACCCCAAAGATGAGCACATACCAGTGAACTCCAGTCACCCATTGCCCACTACCTTACTTGCAGAATGTCAGTAATCAGGTGTCTACTGCACTGTGAAGATCAGAAGTTTCTCTCTAGATGGTCTATTGAGTGACAGTTAGGGGTGTCCCAGCGACCCTGCTTCCTCAACCTGGAGCACAGACCACCAGTTAGCAAGCCCTGCCCTGACGACCCTCAGCTTCCAATTATCCTTTTATCACCACATAAGTATGAACAGATGGCAAAGAGTCACCAAGCATTGAAGAAGGCTTCCAGCAGAAAAAAAAAGATACTTTTTAAAAAAATATTTTATTTATTTATCTGACAGAGAGATCACAAGTAGGCAGAGGCTGGCAGAGAGAGAGGGGGAAGCAGGCTCCCTGCTGAGCAGAGAGCCCAAGGCAGGGCTCAATCCCAGGACCCTGAGATCATGACCTAAGCCAAAGGGAGAGGCTTCAACCCACTGAGCCACCCAGGTGCCCCAGAAAAAAAAAAAAAACTTTATCAAAAAAGAAGACAAAATCTAGGCAAGATGAGTTACTCAAGGAATTGAAAAATAAAACAAAACAAACAAAAAAACCCAAACAAACAAACAAACACTTTGGTGTCCAAATTGGTATTCTAATTAGTATGCTCAAAAATATAGGGGGAGTGCGCCTGGGTGGCTCAGTCGTTGAGCATCTGCCTTTGGCTCAGGTCGTGATCCCAGGGTCCTGGAATCGAGCCCCACATCAGGCTCTCTGCTCAGCAGGAAGCCTGCTTCTCCCTTTCCCACTCCCCCTGCTTGGGAGTTTCCTCTCTCACTGTATCTCTCTCTGTCAAATAAATAAATATATAATCTTAAAAAAACATAGGGGAAGATGGCCATGAATAAAAGGAACTTTTTTTTAACTTTTTTTTAAAGATCTTATTTATTTATCTGATCTTATTTATTTATCTGATAGCGATCACAAGTAGGCAGAGAGGCAAGCAGGGGGTGGGGGTGGGAAGCAGGCTCCCTGCTGAGCAGAGAGCCCAATGCGGGACTTGATCCCAGGACCCTGGGATCATGACCTGAGCTGAAGGCAGAGGCTTTAACCCACTGAGCCACCCAGGTGCCCCTAAAAGGAACTTTAAGAGAACAAGAATGAGGTCTTGGAAATGAAAAATATTGCTAAAGTTAAAAATTCAATAGATGTTAGAACATAAAATGGAGGAAATTTCCTGAAAAGGAGAGGAGAAATAGGTGAGATTGAAAGTTAAGAACTATTGAGGATGTCCAGGAGGTCCAACATTGGATCCATAGGTATTATTCTGAAAGGGAACCCAGAGAGAATGGAGAGGAGAAAGTTATTTTTTTTTAATGCAAGAAAATGTTCCAGAGCTAAAGCATGAAAGTAGAGACATTTATTTTTTTATTTTTTAAAATATTTTATTTATTTATTTGAGAAAGATAGAGACATAGATAGCAAGAGAGAGCATAAATGGGGAAGAGAAGGAAAAGCAGACTCTCCACTGAGCAGCAAGCCAGATGCAGGGCTGGATCCCAAGACCCCAGGGATCATGACCTGAGCTGAGCGCAGACACTTAACTGACTGAGCCATCCAGGTCCCCCCAAAGAGACTTGTAGTTAAAATCCCACTAAGTATCTAAAATAATGAATTTAAAAACAGCTAACCTTGGGGCGCCTGGGTGGCTCAGTGGGTTAAAGCTTCTGCCTTCGGCTCAGGTCATGATCCCAGGGTCCTGGGATTGAGCCCCGCATCGGGCTATCTGCTTAGCAGGGAGCCTGCTTCTTCCTCTCTCTCTCTGCCTGCCTCTCTGCCTACTTGTAATCTCTGTCTGTCAAATAAATAAATAAAATCTTAAAAAAAAAACAACAACAGCTAACCTGAAGGCATATTATCATGAAATTTCCGAGCCTTTGGGATAAAATACAATCCTAAAAACTTCTGAAGCAGAAAGAAAAAGAACTACAAAATCAGAATCAGAAGAATCAGAAGAATCAGAATGGCATCAAACTTCTCAACAGTGGGTACTACACACTGAATGACAGTGGTCTGGTGCCTTCAAAATGGTGAGGAAAAATCATTTTTGATCTAGAATTGTACATGAAGCCAAAGAATCCACCCAAATGGGGAAGAAAATGGACACATCTTGTACATGCAAAGATATGAACAACCTCTTGTTTTAGAATGTGCTTGAGTAGAACCAGGCATGAAACCAGAGAAGGAAGTAACCAACCTGATATGAGAAGCCCTAGAATCAACTCTGCAGAGACGAGCAGGAGCTTTCCAGGAGAGCGCTGGGCTGCAGGACAAAATGGTAGCTGGTGCTGGTTGGAGAGAAGACCCTGAGTAAGGGTCCTTCAAGAAAAAGGAGACTCCATACAATGTCCAACATGATGAAGCATTTGGAAATCACATGGTTATGTTGATGCCAGAAAAACACCAGGAAATCAGGAAGGCAACTAGAGACACCAGACAAAACATAACCAAAAAACAAAAAAAAACAAAAATCCCCCCCAACTATATATAAAGAGAGAAAAGGTAGTCATGATACATTCTTTTGCTTTGCAGAGGATGTATTTACTGTGTCATAATGCTGTAAACTACCGATTATGGATTTAACAAAAATAGTGAAATAACTATATTAGGACAGGTGAGGAGGGGACAGCCTAAGAGAGTTAAATAGCTATTAATCTTACTACCATAATCAATAGATAATGTCAAGAGTGGTAAATCAAGAAATAGTAGTAGAAGCACATTATCTGGAACTGTAGAAGTAACCAATAGAAGAAACAGCTTTAAAAAGTTAAAAACCCTGGCATCTGGGGAGCAGGAATAGAAATGGGGAAGAGTAGGATAAAGGACCATTGTTTTCTCTATTTTTAAAATGCAATTTTAAAAACCATGCATGTGTTACATTGATAAAAAATAAAGCAAATAATAAAAATGAACTCAAGCTGAGGTATGAGAAAAATATGTAAATGGCATTCAGAAGCCAATTTATTTGTGATTAAGACAGCTATGCTATACAACTGTAGACAATTTTTTAAAATTTCGAATCCTATGACAAATGAAAAATGGCTTCCTTGGAAAAGAAGATGAACCCACAGCCAGCAGAAATGAGCTTCTATCCATTTCCCGAAGAAAATTCATTGCTCATTATGGGAATACATATAGGGTATCTCTATCAACCTACAACCCAAGTTGTTAAAGTTAAAATTTAACAGTTTTTAAAACTTTACAAAGACCATGAAAAGCCTTCATAACGCTGTAAATTCCAACCTGGGTGGAGGCATGAAGTCCACACAAATTCTTCAACTTCAACTTCAAGTAACTCAGCATGTAAATCCTTAGGAATCAAGATGAATCTTGAAAGTGAAATACTTTCACCTTTGTAGAAAAAGCAATTGAACAGCATGTAGGTCAGTAAGAAAGGGATTCTAAATTCCACTCGGCATGTATACCCAATATGGGCCCAAAAGGGCTTGGGGCTGTTGGAGAAGTTGCAAGCGTTGGGTAAGTTGGGCAGGAATAGATGCCCCTCTCTGCCCGAGTGAGCCCTTAGCTCCAAAACATTAAAAAACTACAAAATGTATCACTCATCTCAGGCTGCCACAGCAAAATAACACATGTTGCATTGCTTAAACAACAGAAATTTATTTCCTTACAGTCCTGGAGGTTAGCAATCCAAGATCAAGGTGCTGGTAGGTTTGCTGTCTCCCGAAGCCTCTCTGCTTGGCTTGCAGGTAGCCATCTTCTCATGTTTTCACATGGTCTCTTCTCTGTGCTTGGGCATCCCTGGTGTAGTGGCTCCTTCTCTTCTTGTAAAGACACCTGTTTGATTTGGGCCCACCATTATGCCTCATTTTACCTTGGTACCTCCTTAAAGGACCTATCTCTAAATACAATCACATTGGGTGGTTAAGTCTTCAGAATATGAATTTGAGGTCGGGGGCATAATTCAGTTTATAAAACACTTTATAACACAGTTCCATTAGCAATCTCAGGGTGCCACAGAGAAGAGCCCCTCAGAGAGGAATGCAGCATGACAGTGTCATGATATGGACACATGAGACAGCCAATCAGATGTGTTTCCAAAGGAGCACTTCCAATTTACCAGATTCAGTGATTTCTGAGTCAACTATACTAAGGCATAGGAAATTGGCTTGAGCAGAGTTTCCTGTTTCTGTTCTCCAAAGGACTCTCCAAGCTGAGTCACAATTCTGAAGTTGGAGGAAGAATCTCCAATTCTCTGGCAAAGGTTCCTGTGGATGCAAGTAGATTCTGGGCAAGAACATCTGAGCACATACTTGGTGAACAGAGGTTGTGCAGGAAAGGAAAAATATTCATATGTTACTATATGGCTTAGTTGTGACAGTGTTTAAATGGTTATAGTAATATCCACATGAAATATTACTCTAATCAAACTAAGATGAACTCTAGTGGGAAGTTCTGCAATGAGGAGGGAACATGAAGGTAATTGACCAGAAAGTAGGAAAGGAACCTGAATCCCCATCTCTCATAGAAAGATCAATAAATCCTCATCTTTAAAAAAAAATTATTTACTTATTTATCTCAGAGAGATAGAGCAATCAGGGGAGTGGCAGGCAGAGGCAGATAGAGAAGCAGGCTCCTCACTGAGCAGAGAGCCCTATGTGGGACTTGATCCCAGGACTCTGGGAGCATGACCTGAGCCAAAGACATCCATTTAACCAACTGAGCCACCCAGGCATCCTGATAAATCCTCATCTTTGTGAGAGGGAAGTCATCCAATAATGCCTAAAACAGAAAATGTCATAAATTGACAAAGTAGATATTTTGAAACAGGACATAAATCCTAAGATGTCAAATAAAATAAGAGAAAATCATTGCCTGTGGAAAGGGGGAAGAGACAGAAGGGTGACCTGCATTTTTTTAAAGTTTTTAAATAACATACCTTATAGAACTAGTTAAGTTTTTTTAAACTGTAGGCATGTATAATTTTGATTAAAAATAAATAAATAGGGACCCCTGGGTGGTTCAATCAGTTAAGCATTCCACTCTTGATTCCAGCTCAGGTCATGATCTCATGGGTTGTGGGATCAAGCCCCGTGGCACGCTCCATGCTCAGCAGCGAGTCTGCTGAAGATTTTCCTTCCCTTCCCCTTTCCCCCTACTTGTGTGCCTTCTCTCTCTCTCTCCCTAAAATAAATAATCAATCTTAAAAAAACAACAACAAATAACACTGTAAAGGGAAAAATGGAAAAAAAATCACAGTGGCCCAATTTCGTTTGTCCTAAAATGACTATGTAGAAAAGGCAGCAGCTAGAGGTAGTAACAGTGATGGCAATAGCAAAACAGTTTCCATCACTTAATACTTTGTTGAGAAAATGCATTCTTTCAATAAACACTTATGGAATACCTACTATGTGCCAGGCCATGGTAATCATGATAGTCAAGATTCCTGCTCTCATAGATTTTTTTTTTAATTTTTTATTTTTTTATAAACAAATTTTTTCCCCAGGGGTACATGTCTGTGAATCGCCAGGTTTACACACTTCACAGCACTAACCATAGCACATACCCTCCCCAATGTCCATTACCCCACCCCCCTTTCCTGACCCCCTCCCCCCAGCAACCCTCAGTTTGTTTTGTGAGATTAAGAGTCACTTATGGTTTTTTTAAATCTAGTAGGGTACATAGAAAAATACATAAAAGGTCAAATAAATAGGATTATTTCCTATGATGTTGAGTGCTTTGAGGAAAATAAAGGACAATGGTTTAATTAGTAATGGGGAGATACAGATGATTATTTAGACTGTATGTTCAAGGAAAGCCTCTTTTAAAAAGTGAAGTTTGACCTCAGAACTGAGCAAAGAAAAGGCAGCTGTGGGAAAGGCAGGTGTAGCAGAATGTGCAAAGGCCCTGAGATAGAACTAAGTTTGGTGTGTTTTAGGAATAGTCAGGAGGCCAGTGTGACTGGATTGTGGTGAGCAAGACAGAGAGAGCATGCAATGAGGTATATGAGGTAAATTTTATTCTGAACTTGATGGAAAGGCATTGGAGAGTTTTCAGCAGTGTAATGATAAGATCTGATTTATACTAAAAACAAAAACAAAAAACAAAAAACAAAAACAAAAACCGGTGTGGTTGTGGGGTGATGGCTGGATTAGGACAAGGGATGGAAAATGGAAGCAGGTTTAATTTGGACACTTAAGGAATTTGGTACAGGGTAAAGCTGTGGAGATAGAGAGCAGTGGACACATCTGGGCTGGTAATCTTAATATAAGTGCAGCTCTAGAGGGTAACAAAGAGGTTGATGGGGAACCTCAGAGGGAGAGGGGCAAAAGGAAGAAATTTTTCTTCTGCAGTTGATCTCCCCAAATTCTCGGGCTCCCTTTGACATATGTGAACAGGAAGCTCTGGTCAAGGGTGGCTGAGGGATCTGAGTGATTATGCAGGGAATAAAGACTTGCCAAATTGCTTTAAACTCAGCCCATCTCCATCCTGGCTTTCACCACACTTGACGTGAACGTGTAACTGAGCTTGTAAATAACTGTGCTTGGAGGCAGAGCGGGGAATTACGCCCCTCTAGACAGCTATTCAGAGGCTGAGAGAATAGGGCCCACTTGCTGTAATGCTATGCATTAAAAAGCACTTATGCTGCTCAAACCAGCATTAGAATTGCACATAAACATTGCTGTCATGCTCTCAATGGGACTCTGGAGTCCAAGTGGGACTCTCGGAGTCTGCAGAGGGGAAAAAAGCCATCTCAGGCAGTGCAATGATCTCTCCTCCACAGCCCACGGAGCAACACCGCCTCTCTCTTGTGGAGACTCCTCTTTATAAATGGGGAGAAAAATGAGCTTATTTCCAAACCAAGATTAAACTGGGTCCACAATGCATGGAGTTGATGGGTGTCTAAGAAAAGAGAAATAAAACGAAGCCAAGAAAGTACATTCATTCAGAGGTGGCAGGCAGGAATGAGCCAGGGGTTCTTGGGAGTTACAAGCAGCTCCTTGCACAGGGTCTAACACACAGCAAGCTGTCAATGAATGGATGGATGGGTGGATGTGAGACCCACACACTCCTGAAGGTCTAGCCTCAATAGTCTTTTATTCATTATGTTTCTGTTTAAGAATAAAATGAATTTGCTGGGCCAAGTCTTTACAAAAGGACTCAGGGGACACATGTGGACAGTTGGCACCCATCCATGAATTTGTGTTGCATACAGAATACATCCACCCCACTCCAGTAATTCACCCCCTAACGTGATCTGAAGTCTGGAATTATCCATGACTCCCAAAGAGCAGGAAGTGAGTCAAGATCAAGTGGTCAATCTGGAGTATCTCTATGGGACCACAGTTCACCCTAAGGAAGTAATTGCTGGGATTACCTGGCTGTTTAGATAATCACCAACTCTCAGATTTACTTGGTTCCTAGAGAAATGAAAAGAGATATTTCTGAAACTTCAAGTGTCAGGGAGGAAAAGACCCTGGACTAAGACAGCTGCCCTAGTGTGAGCTATACTCCGCACTGTGCCTCCTTCCTCATCTACAAGAAGGGACCAAATTACTATCAGTTTTGAAAGGATGCTACTTGGAGAAATAAATCCATATGTAAGATCACTCTACTTCAGGCCCAAATTATGTGAAACTCATAGAAGAGAAAAAAAATTGTCAAAAAAAGAACAAAATCTCTTTAAATGCCTGACATAGCTGTCCTAAGGTCTTGTCACTAAAAAGTCCTTCACTGGGCTTTATTTGCCTTTAGTGCCAATATGATTCTTATTTCACATGTAGTTATGAGTAATTTATATATGACTCTACAAAAACTTAAAAATAATGTACATCAAGGAAGTGTGGACATTTAAGAGAAAGGCCTGATATTAGCTAGAAAAGACCAAAAATCAGACACAAACTTATCCAACCTCATGTTATATTTGTATATCTAAAAGAGATACAGAGAAGGAGAGGAAGAGAAGAAAGAACACAGCAAATTCTAGCACCCCTTGGCAATAACCAACAACACAGTTATGTTTCTACTCCTCCCTTCCCAAAACCAAAAAAAGCATGTCAAAGTTTTCAGAAATTTAGTCATGAAAATGTCAAAAATCAAAAATTTCTAGGAATTTCTGTGAGATTTTTCTGGAAATATGTTCTGTTTTGATGTAGATGGTGGTTACATGGGTGTATAATTATATAAAATTATTGTTATTAATTAGGATTTGTGCACTTACTATATGCATGTCGTACCTCAGTTAAAAAAATTCAAGACAACAAGGAATTAAATTCTAGAAAAATTCATTTACATGAAACATCTTTCCAAGTGTTGCCTGATAAATGAAATATCATTTTATTTCTCTTACATGTTAGTTGTAAAATAGTTACAACTAATGGAGCAATTACCTCTGCTATTATCCTCTGCTAATCCCTGCATAATCTTTACAAATTCCAAGTCCTTGATAAGAACTGAGGGTCATGGAGGCTAAAGTAGAAGATTTATAACAAGAGAAAATGATATTGTGATTCTGGCCCACCTGTCTTCTGAATCATTGTATTTCTAGTACACAAATTGATGTCTGGAATGTGGTAGGTACTCAAAAAATATTTGTGGTGGGTATTACGGAGGGTATATATTGCATGGAGCACTGGGTGTGGGGCATAAACAATGAATTCTGGAACACTGAAAAGAAATTTAGAAAAATAAATAAAAGTTAAAAAAATTTGTGAAATGAAAGACACTTTGCACAATGGCTCAGAGCTAGTATCAGAAGATTCAGGTTTGGACTTTGAGTCTGCTTCCAAAGCTCAGGTTCTTAACCATTCCATGATATCTTTCTCTGACAAAACAACAGTCTGTATACTAGTCTCAAAAAAATTACAAACCAACTTTAGGAATATGTAACGAAGGTATACCATACCTGCAAAAAAGTGTATAAAACCTAGCTAGAAGCTTAAAGAGTAATAATAAAATGAACACCCCTGTACCCACCCCAGTTAATAAATAATAATAAAATGAACACTCATGTACCCACCACAGTTAATAAATACAATATTATCAGTACCTTAGGAGCCCTGCATATCTCTTCCCTGACTGCATCTCCCTCCCCAGATCACTAGAGGTGACTTGAATTTTGTGTTTATTAATATATTTAATCCTTGAGGCCTTTTATATGTCATGTTTTTAAATTTTTAGTAATTAAACAGTAATTTTAGTAATTCTCTTCCCAATATCATAATCTCTTTAATCTCTTTCTTTTTTCATTCAGTGGGATGCTTACAAATATTTAACAAGCAATTTGAGTCGGTGGCTGATTTGTAGCATTTGCTGATTTCCATGGTGTAAGTTTTCCCACTGTGGCTGGCTGATTTCAAGCCATCACCATGATGCCACTGAACATGGGGTTAGGGAGGGATGTACACAGTTGGCTCCTGACAGCCTGCACACTCCAACTCCAATATCCCTGAACCTACTACACAAAACGTCATCCCTGGACAAGTCTGATTGAATACTCTCTCTAGTTATTCCTGAATAATCTTAGATCCTATTATACAAGAGTAGCCAACTGAGCCAAACTGACCAGAAATGAGAGGGCAAAAGAGCCATTTTAGAGTCCATGCAGGGCAGAGAACAGGTTTGCATTTTCCCCCCCTATTTCTGTTGCAACAAATGAACACAAATGCAGTGCTTAACCAAAGAAATGTATCCTCTTGCAGTTCTGGAGTCCAGAAGTCCAAAACAAGCTTTACAGGACTCAAATCAAGGGCTCCAGGGGATGATCAGTTCCCTTGCTTTTTCCAGAATCTAGGGTGACACTCCATGCATTTTTTTTAGGCTCCTGGTCTCTTCCTGCATCTTCAAAGCCAGTGATGTACACCTTCCCTCTCTGACTTTGCTTCTCTCTGCTTCTTTCCCATAGCCTTCTCTTCTGCATCAGAGTCTCCTTTCCCCCCCTTGTAAGAACACTCTGATTGCCTTTAAGGCACAGTGAGATAATCCAGGATAATCTCTCCATCTCAAAATCTTTAATACCATATAAGGTAATGTTCACAGGTTCCTGAGATTATGACCTGGATATCTTTGGGGGTTATTATTCAGCCTCCCACAAGCGCGGAAAAGGGTAGATAGTGGATGTGAAAGAACAAATGGAAGATATCCAGTACTATTCAGCCCTTTGCCCCACAGCATCCATTCTCCTCTTTCCTTCAGGTGAAGAGTTCATGTCTCTGGCATAGGAAACACTCAATGTCTCATTATATTATCATATTATTGTGGAGTGACATCAATTCATCATACTCCCTTTGGTAACCTAAAATGTTAATCACCACCAATAATCTCCATATATGATAGTGCTAAGGGAATGGGGGAAGAGGAACAATCAATTCACAGAGAACATCGTTTCTATAGTTCCTACTTCTCCGTATGGTCCCGAGGTCCACATTAATAATCAAAGATACCAAGGAATCTTCCAAGGTCCACTTAGCAGGGGAGGGGTTCAGTTAGCATAATGTCATGAAGAATGTAATGTAGGGATGATGTTCTGTGGGCTGTCAATACGATAGAAATCCCTCCACTGTACAGCTGCTGCACCAGGATGGCACGGGAATTATTCTAAGAGGCTTGCCATCACCCTGGGTCTTACCTTGGCATGAGGCATGAGTCCTCTCTACTCTTACCCCTCTTGATGAAAGGGGGGTGGTCTGTCAGACTCAGTCCAAGGTGTGGGTGAAGCATTTCTGGGGGTCTTTCGCTGAGCAGCAGGGGTAGGATAAACTGGTTCTGCAAGAATGCGTCAGAGTCTTTCTACCTTATACCCAGACAAGTCCATTTTGAACTGAAGAGCCATAATTTGCTACCTTTGTCTATCTGGTTTCATAGTGACCTCTTGTCCCAAAGCAGTATATAATTCTTGTCTAATGGGTTGGCTGGAATCAGGGAAAGTCCCTCAGGGTATGAGGGAAAATTCACTGAGAGCAGAGCAGGTGGGAGTGGCAGGGAGCACATCAATGAGCTCTTTGAAATATTATCCACAGCATCTCTCTCATTTGTACATCATCCTCCAGCAGTCACTCTCTTTTCTCTTCCCCATTCTCAGTCAAACTTAGTGAAATCTCCTCATTTCCTCACCTGCCATTCACTCTGCAGCCCACTCCATTCTGACTTCCACAAAACTCTCCACCCAAGGGCTCCTCTAAATTCATGAGGACCTTGATGTCTGGTGGTGACGTTTTCAGTCCTTATCTTGCTTGCCCTGCCAGCAACAGTTTCCCACTACTCACATGTAATGGACTGTCTTGTTTCCTGCTCCACATCTGTTCTTCCTCCTTCCCACCCTGCCCCAGGTGCTGACTTCTCAAGATTACATCAACTGGCCCCCATACCTTCTGGCTCATAGTTACGGTTGGCCAATAAAAGTCCAGGCAGAAGATCAGAGGGAAGGAAGAGAGAAGTTTTGGGGTATTAATCCCTCTGGCTTTAAGTTTTGAGACATTCATGGGCATTATAAAAAATGTTTTGACAAGATCCAGTCTATTAAGAGATTAATAAAAACAACCAAAAAATGGAGAAGTTGTGATAAATGTGATGGGCATTGAATCCATTAAATAGAAATTAAAATTAGACAAGTGTGTGAACAGTGGTTAAACATGTTGATCAACAGGTAAGGATGGGTTTGGAAGGTAGAGGAGATGATAGGAGGGAAAATAAGAAGGATAAATTCTTCAACTTTTAGACCAAGTTGTCGATCACTGTTGCTTAAAATTTAAGCATCTAGTTTATCCAAAAAAATTATAGCCTCGGCCTCTTAAAATGCTTCCCAAACTTTGTTCATAATCTTAGTGCTACATTTTTAGCAATCTCATGTAGTAAAGAAGCATTCATCTAAAGTTCAGGCATTTCTTCAGATTCATTTTGGTTCCTCTTT
Source organism: Mellivora capensis (assembly GCA_004024625.1). Classification (NCBI taxonomy): domain Eukaryota; kingdom Metazoa; phylum Chordata; class Mammalia; order Carnivora; family Mustelidae; genus Mellivora; species Mellivora capensis. The sequence goes on along the minus strand of PISX010001987.1, from coordinate 76,141 downwards.
CTTCTTGAAATTCGGTTAAATTTCAATGTAATTTCCCCCTTAAAATTATATATAGAATTATTTTATCTTTACAGGAATATTTCTCTGTTCATTCTCTCTCACTCATGAGGAAGTGTCTGAAATGAAGTTTACCTATACCAACAATAGTCATTTCAGGGTGGAATTTGGGCACATTTTCCTATGTTACCACAATTCCATTATAACAGCTAACAGAATTCACAATAATACCTTGATATCATGTAATACCTAGTCCATGTGAAAAATTCGCCAACTGTCCCCAAAATGGCTTATTCGAACCAGGATCCCAACAAGGACCACACACTGTATTTCATTGTTATGCCTGTCTCCGTTAGCCATATTCCCTTTTGTTTCCCTTAACAATACCTTGTGACACTAGGCCAGCTGTCCTTTGGAGTGTACCACCTTGTGGACGTATGATCCCTGTGAAATTGTTTCACTTGTTCCCCTAATCACTGTATTTCTTGCAAACTGAAAGTTAAAACTAAAGGCTTGGTTAGATTCAGCGTAAGTGGTTCTGGAAGAATATAACACAGCTGATGTTGTACTTCACGTGGCTTTCATCACAAAAGGTCCATCCTTTCTGGTTGTCCCACTACTGGTGAGGCTTAGATAAAACACTGATCCCCATTCTGAAAAGCCTCTACCTTGTAATCTACAGGGTGATATGCTAGCACCAGACAACTGTCCCCTAATGATTTTAGCATCCAGGAGTGATCTATGCCTTAATCATTCCTCTTATTGGGAGTTGTGATGTAGTGATTTTTTTATTCTGTAAGTCCATCTATTATTAGCTGAGGTTTTACAATAAAGGAAAAATGTCTTCCAGTTACCCTGAATCCAGCTGCTACTTGGAAGGCAGGATAATGTCTAATTCTTTCCTATTAATTATAAATTTTACAAGTAAGCAGTTGATGGAATAGCCTTCTCTAATGGTGACAAATCACTTTTTTTTCCCTTTTCTCTTTTGAGTATCACTGTAGACTTACGGATTTTTCAATATATTCTATTTACAGTTATCATGTATTTAATGCTTAAATCTCTCCAACTTTGACCAGTAGGAAGCCCTTCAAGCTGATGCCTATATTCTTTTGACACAACTGCATTTTTCTTTGAAAGCTAGCATGCTTGCTTTCTGGCTCAAGAGACTTGAGTTTTAGGGAGTAAATTCCATTTATTTCATAGCAGGTACTGAGGGGAGAAATTTACTCAAACAGGTATATCTGATGCATCCCTTTTATATACTTAGTCCAAAGCTGGGTACTTGTGAAAGAAACCAAAGCAAAGGAATGTTCCTATTAGCTAGTGGGAAGCTCATACTCCTGCTGCAGAGATGCCTGGAACCAAACACAGTTAGGGGAAAGTGGAGGAGAGCATTTGTTCTGTGTTGACTGTCAATCAAGCACAGGAGCCCAGGCAAAATCAGGAGGGAATAGGGAGCTCTGACACTGGCCTCAAGGGCTGCCCCAGGGTGGGGAGGCATGGGGTATCTCCTGCCTTAATGAGACCTGGGTTGATATCCAGTGTTTACCTGGTTGCCAGAGTGCTCACCTCAAACTCCACCACTAAAACAGCACTTGTGGCAGTTGCTAGGGGTTATTTGAGAGCTTGGCTTTGAAAGGCAGTACAGACTTTTCCAGGAAGGGTATCTGGGATGGTATGCCACTTTACACCAAACCTCACAGACAGGCAGAGGTCATGTTCTCGTGGCTGCTGATTGACTCAGGTAAGTGCTTGTACCACGTCTGTCTCCCACTACATGGTTGACTCGAGGGAGGTGGCAGCATGCCTCGCTCCCCTTCTGATGCTCAAAGTCTGGCACCATGCTCTGTACATCAATAAGTATTTGACATGAGTAAAATCTTTAAAAACTATTGAGTTTAGAAGTTGAAGGAGTAAAGAGGAGAGATAGAGTGTATTTTAGGCAGAAGACTATAACCTTGGCATTATAGTAGGCTCAGAGTTAAGTAAGGCAGGAGAAGATGTGACACCAAATAATTAGATAATACCTATAAAGAACTTAGCTTCATGCCAGTAAAGCAGTAAGACTGGATAAAGGTTGTTAAAGTTAGCATAACATCTGTCTTTGCCAGGTACTTGCTTATGCAATACCGGGCAGGTTACTTTACCCCCTGAGTCTCAGTCTCCTCATCTGTAAAATGGGGACCCATAACAGAATCAACCTCACAGGGGTGTTGTGAGGATTAAATGAAATAATGCATGTAATGTGGTTACCTGGAGCCTAGCACAAAGTCACTGTTCCATGTGTGTTGGCTGCTGGTATTTTTACTGGTAGGAGGCAAATGTTGCATGTGGTCAACTGTGTGAGATGCTTCAGAGAATTTCAGATAATCAGGAATGGGAAAGGGCCTTTGGAGTTGGAGCAGATGTCATGGGTAAATATGAGAAGAGCAACTTTACTACAGTGGTAGGAAATAGAGATACATTTCATCATGAGAATGAAAGAAAAATGGAAATGGCAATTAGGACACTCATCTGATAAGTTTAGCTGGAAATAAAAAAGAGAGATTTAGACTGGTAGGTAGAAGGGACAGTAAAAATGGCAGGGGGTAGTGTTATTTTAAGTAGAGGAATGGCCCTTATCTATTTGAAGAACCCAGAACAGAAGAGGAATATAAAAACGCTGGAAAGAGGGGCAACAAATGTGGGTTCAGTTGGTATCTGACACAGATCCATCTACCCTTCCTGCTGTCTAGCTAAGAAGAGGCAGAGGGACCTTCCACTGAGCTAAGAAGAGACAGAGAGAATAGACTTTCCTATCCAAACAGCATCATGGCTCTTCTGTTAGAACCCAGCAAGGGAATCCGGGAAGACTTGAGCTCTTTTACTAGCGGAGAATCCACACCAAGAAGACAGGATCTGAGATTATTTTCTAACAGTGATAGCACTGTAAGTACAGCACATCTTAGTTGAACAAATAGCTTTTTTAGGAGTGACTTACATGCACCTAGCTTTCTTTTCCCAAGACACTAACAGGCATTCCAGTCTTTAGCTGAACCATATTTTTAAAAAAAGGTCCATTGAAGAGAAAGTTTGTAAGTTTTTTTAAGAACAGAGTTTAATCACAAGAAAATTAATTTTTTAATTAACTGTTTGCTAAACTATGTAGTTTCTGTGCTGATTCAAACATTTCTCCCAAATAATTTTGCATTTTTTAAGCATCACTGAAACTCTGTGTGTTCAATCCAGAGGTTTAATACATATTTCAACTGGAACATCTAATTCCACAAAGTTCGAAAGCATGTGGGTGAGTTTCTGTAGTGGAAATAGTTCTCATATTCAAAAAGTTACATCACAGAACCTATTCTTCTGGAGACCAAAGTCCAATAGAGTCATTTTTCATAAGGGTAAATCAAGTCACACAGCATGCTGGTTCACCCATGGTACAACATTGCAACATTGTTGTATTATTGGAAAAAATGTTCTATTAGGTCTGATCTGCTATAGATTTTGTAAACATTTCCGACAACTCTCACACGGTAAATTCCCAAGGGTTGTTTAAGATGTTTAGACATGGCAGGATGCTGGGTGGCTCAGTTGGTTAAGCATACGCCTTTGACTCAGGTCATGATCCCAAGGTCCTGGAATCAAGTCCTACATTGGGCTCCTTGCTCAGCAGGGACCTTGCTGCCTGCTGCTCCCCCTGCTTGTACTCTCTCACCTCTCTCTCTCTCTCTGGCAGATAAATAAATAAAATCTTTTTTTTTTAATCTCAAAACATGGCCAAGAGGCACTACAAATTGCCCACGCCAAGCGCTCTTGACATCTTCAGTCATCGGGAGCCCCATCAGCCTAGAAATGAAAGAGCAGTAAGAAGACCGTTTCATTTGTGCCTGTAGTTGGGAAAATGCAACTTTACTTTGGGATGAAGTCACAGCATTCCAACTGCCCACAAGATGGCACCATTGCACTATACAACCATGTTGGAGCCTCTGGGGCAGGGGCTGCAGAGCCTAAAGTAAGGGAACATTTTGGACACAGGTGAAAAGTCAACGGACACCCAGCAAAACAATGAAGAGTATTGCATAGAGATTGTAGAAAGCTTAGGGAACGGAAATCTGGGTGAGTTCACCAATTCATGAACTGTATTTATAAAAATACTATAATTTTGTATGCCTAGGTGCTGGTTACTTTTTGAGAAAGAAGTGACACTTACAGGCCATTTTAATTTTGAATTAAGTTTCCTTATGGCTTATCCTCTTATCATTTGCCAGGAAAGCAAACTGGAATCAGAGATTTCTTTTAGGAAGAAAGTTGCCGACCAAACCCATACACAGTTCAGTGTATCCTTTCTGACCCAAAAGACTTAATTCATTGGAGAACAATTTTAAAATATCAATTATCTATACTATTACTACTTTGGATGAGTATAGTATCACTGGACATCATGGGGGGAAAATCATGGTTTCTTTTTCATTTTTTTAGTCTAAATAGATCTCTGGCCTCCACACTTGGGAGGCTCAGGGGGTGTGTATGTGGGTGTGTGCATGTTCTTCTGTGTTATACTGGGAAGCTTATTTGATAAGGGCCAAGATTGACCTTGATGGCTTCAGGCACCCCCTGCCCCCTAGCCTCCTCCTACTGAGCACCTCCAGAGCATAAGGTTTTGTCAGCAACACTAAACCAGGCCATACTTGTTGTTTTCCACAAAAAGAATTCTGTTTTTATTTTAGAAAAGGAGAATTCCAGACCCTTTTGCTTGAGTGGGATGGACTACTAGGAAAAACCAGCACCATGCTCCTTTGATAAAGGCTCTAATTCAGTAGGAACGTGGGAGAGTCAGTTCAAGTAATGTGACAGTATAGACCTGAAGTCTAGGGCTGGAACTTTGAGAAGATCAAATTTAAAAATAAATGTATTACTAAGAAACAAAACAAATGAACGTAAGGAAAGGAGAAAGGAAAAAAAAAAGGTGGGGGAGAGGGAAGCAAACCGTAAGAGATGTTTCACCATAGAGAACAAACTGAGGGTTGATGGAGGGAGGTGGGTGGAGAATGGGCTAGATGGGTGATGGGCATTAAGGAGGGCACTTGTGATGAGCATGGGGTGTTGTATGTAAGTGATGAATCACTGAACTCTACTCCTGAAACCAACATTACACTATATGTTAACTAACTAGAACTTAAATAAAGACTTGAAACATGAAAAAAAAAATAAATGTATTATACAAAATTAGACTAAACAAAATGTAAGACGACAGCACTCTATTACTATGATAGTATATATTGGAATATTCTTTTCAAAAAACAAAATCCAAGGGACCTTAAAATGTATCTAGACTTAAGCTGCTAAGAACACATATGAGAATTGTTCTAAAAGGATCGCTCAACAAGAAAAAAAGCGCCATTAGCAAAATATTTTTTGCAGCATTTTCTGTAATTGCAGAAAATTAGAAAAGCTAAATGTCAAACAGTATATATGAATAGTGGTTATATAGATTAAGGTACACCTAGCTATTAGATGCAACAATAGGCAACACTACAAATAAAAATAAATATTTAAACATTTAATAACATTTTGAAGTCCTAATTTCAGGAAGTAGAGTGAAAAGCGATGATCTGCATTGCTAAGGAGGCTGGGACTTTTCCAATTAGAGCAATGGGGCTTCTCTCCAAACAGTCCCTGTGCCCAGGGTGTTCAGATGGCAGCAAAGGGTATATCCGTGTCTCTAGAGTGAGTCTTGTAATCAGCATCTATGTGTCTGGTCAGTACACTTTTGCTTTGTTGCAAAAGTGAGGTTGGTGTTAGGACATCTGTGACAGTGGACTTGGCTTCCAAGTTATTGGTCACATGGTCTCATGGACTCTCAGGGTCTCTAACAACTCCTGTGTATTGCTGAGTGCAATCTGCAAATTGGAAACAAAGAAATCACAACTGCCCCCATAACCCCACCACCCCAAATCCTATCCCCACCTAGCACTGATCTGAGTTAGCAGAACAAAAGATGCTATAAACAAACGAAGGAACATCAACTCTTACCTGATTATGAAGCAACATCCACTTTGCAGATTATTAACCTTGGGGATTATACAGGGTGAAAATTTGATTTCCCCATCACTGACTGCCCTCCTCCCACCATCTAACAGACTACTTCCCTTCCTCCCCTTGCTATTTACACAGACTGCAAATGAATTTTCATATTAGTCTAAATTTACACAATTACAGAGGCAATTTGGTTGAAATGTAAATCACATCACATATTCCAAAAAACAAATATTAATGGTTTATGGATAGGGTTATAAATTCTCTGGAAGATGTGTGTGTGTGTGTGTGTGTGTGTGTGAGAGAGAGAGAGAGAGAGAGAGAGAGAGAGAGTTATCTTCCTTTCGGGAGTCCAAATAATTGATAGTTAATTGTATATTGATTTTTGTGCAGATACAGTATAATATAAACTGGTAAAGTTCTGGGTTCCTAACCACATAGCCATCAGCGTCAAAGCAGTAAGACAGGGAGAGTTTCCCCTGACTCAGCAAGCTCCTTTCAATATCAGTTTTTCACCTTGAGACACAATTTTATTTTCTGGTGATCCTACTGTTGCCATTCCCCCTCCATTGGGTAAACAATTAGTATGAAGAAAATTCAAGTCAGTGTCGTTGTCTACAATGTCAGTAAGAGAAGCTGTAATTGTTTTGTGAATTATTAACTATGTAAGTTAGAATAAAATATTATACTTATCTGGGAAAGATAAATTCTGTCTTTGTGACCAATCTGGACGGAAAAGAGGTTGCTGGTGAGCTATTAAGATAATTTCAAATGCCATCTAACTTTCACATAGAGGCTTTTATTTTTCTTTTCACTTTCAACATAAGAGCTACTTACATTTTGAATTGTGTTTTAAATGCTGGTCATGTTTAATCTTTGTCAAGTTTTGAGGTTTAAGGGGAAAAGTGGCAGAGGTGCAGGTTGTGAATTAAGTGCTATTTCAATTAAAATATGGCATGGAGCCCCCCTGCTACTTACCTATATGTGGTTTGGTCATGACGGCTTGATGGAGGTAGGGGATGGGGCCAGAAGACAGAAGGATATCGGGCTGAGCTTGAGAGGGTCACCTTGAGGGGCCATTATCAGTGCCATGTTACTCCCAGAAGGCCAGGCCTCAAATAGCAGCCAAGTTCCCGGGGACAAGGCCAGCATCTAGGAAGGGAGAGAATTAAAAACAAAAGCAGGCATCACTTCCCTGGATTAACTTTCTTTCTTTTCATTGCAATGCTTTTATACACAAAAGGGCTACATTATACCTTTTATGTTTTACCTGTGGTGAATCAATTGGAACTCAAGCCTTCAGAGTTTAAAGAGCTATTGCAGCTCTGTGTAGGAGCCAGGACCAAGGGGCTGTATTCATCAGTAGATCACCACTGTGTACTGGCCTGATCCAAGGACAAGAATGTAACCATCCTCTGGAAGATGACAGAAGATTCCAAAGGTCTCACTTATTATTTGCAACTTTAGGAAATGAAAGTCACATAACTTCAAAAAAGGTCGATTAATGAGAATTAAACACACACACACACACACACAGAGGAAGGCATCCCTCCGGAAATTAGATGCAGTAAGTGTCTTCCTGTGCCAGCCAGATGATTAGCTAATGGTCTATGCGTAACCTCTACTCACAAACACTGAAGAGATTTCCTCTAGGCCTCTTTCTCATCTCTCCCATATCAACAAATAGGTAGAATCATGCTTTAGCATCTTGTTCAAAGAAACATATACATACAGGACTCTACTCCGCATTTTCGGCAATTTTTTTTTTCTTTTTGGAAATTGCTTTTGGAATGGAGGGATAGTGGGAGACATGACTGGTCTGTCTTACTTAAAATTTTAAAAGGGAGGGTTTTTTAAAAAATTAAACAAATATGGAGATTGCTAAGACAACATACCAAATTCATGTATGCAGCGCTCAACTTCATAAATAGTATTTGTTGTATTTTTTAAAGAAATATAAGATCTAAAAGAAACATAAAGTCCTCCATTTCCTCTTCTTGGCTCCATTCTCTCACCCTCCCTAAATAAAATCACCGTCATGAACTTGGTATGTGCCTGGTCAATGTTTCTATACTTAACTGTATACAAAAATGTATACATAAATAATGAATTTTGTGGGTGCTTTATAAAATTATATAGATGCAGGCTCTCATATCTTGTATAATGCTCTCCAGCTTTAATTTTTCACCATTCTTATTTTTTTTTATCTCTATTATATAACTACGGATTTGGTCAATAGATTTATTTCATCCTAGGGACTATGCCGTCATCTAATCAATGTCATTTCTGGATATTGAATTATTTCCATCTTTTTCATCTTTACAACTACGTTAATATGGGCATTCTTGTTCATACTTCCATGGATAACTACAGAGGACTGGCTACATAATTCATGGCCCAGTGTAAAATGAAACTATAGGGCTGGCCCCTGCCCCCTATTCAAAACTGGGGGAGAAGTGCTGTTAAATGTACTAAAATATAAAGACTTTCCCTTTCTTCCACGATCTCTCTCTCTCTCTCAACTTGTCATGGTAGGTTTTTTGTTTTTTGTTTTTTTAAGTAGGTTCCGTGCCCAGTGTGGAGCCCAATGTAGGGCTTGAACTCACAACCTGAGATCAAGACCTGAGCTGAGATCAAGAGCTGAATGCTTAACCAACTGAGCCACCCAGGCAGCCCTTGACTTGTTAGGGTTTTTTTTTAATTTGCCATCCTGATGTTGATCTAAGAAAAATTAAAATGTAAGTTATTGTCATGAATTTTGCCTTTTATCAGTATATTGTGCAATGCCATGTTTAAAATGCAAATAGAAGCATATTTACCACTTTTGGGGAAATCACCGAAATTATACAATTTGCATTTTGTGGTTTCTATATGCATAAATATTTCATTCTCACCAGATCAGTGAAAACACTGTACAAAAGTAATTGAACTGCTTTTATTTCACTTGTCGATCATACACTTTCTAGCCAAACTCTCTGCCTTCAGCTTATTGAGGAGTAAGGAGAGACTGAAAGAAACTGAGTTGCTCCCTTTTCCTTTCCTCCTATGTCATCATTTTCAATGTAAGTGGTTGGTTGATAAAGGAAGGTAACATAAGTAAGGAAGGATATGATAGAGTTCCTTGGTTGCTCATGCTTTCTTTCTGCCTTCAAAGGCAAGTTCTGGTTCATACAGAAAGCATGGCCTTTGGAGCTGTCAGCACCGGGCTTACTCAGTCCTAGACGTCACAAGCTTACCGACTGCTGGCTCTGAGTCCTGCTGAACTCCCATGCATCGTGTGTCAGGGGGAATTTTGTGACCACCCTGTAACCCCAATGCTGTTAGTGAATGGGACAGCAGGGAAAGGGGGAAAGGGGAGCATGTGCATTGCACTCATGTCCTCCGCTCACGACATACTCCGTTGTCCCATCCAACTTCACTTAAAAGCATAATTCCAAAAATGAAACTATTAACATATCAAGATGGTGAAAAGAGAGCATTAAACCAAGCACGGGGGCCTCCTGAGGACAGAGCCCTGAAGACCACACATGCCCAGGGGAGATGCTCCTGCATCTGCCGAGAGTTTCTCTGGGACATAGCTCCAGAAATGGGTTTCTGAGTGGTTATGCACATTGCCAGTTTTAACTTATATTACCAAAATGGGTTCCAAAATGGCTTACAAATATACACTAATACCAGTAACATGTGACCATTTTTATTGCTGCATATTCTCACTCATACTTAATAATGATAAATCAATTTTTGCCAGTTGTATTATTTTTGTTGTAATTTCCCCACAAGGTTGAACATCTTTTTCACTTGTTTTTTTCTGGGTGGGTGGGGTATGTTTCTCTTCTGTGAACTTCTTGTTCTAATAATCTTTGCCCATTTATTTACTGCATTGTGTGTCTTAGGGTATTAATTTGTAGGAGATTTTTTGTTTTGTTTTTTAAAACATTCTCAATACTAATCTTGGTTGTTATGTATCTTGACAATATCTTCTCTCTGGTAGTGTCTCATCCTTATGTTTGTAAGCAAGACCCTTTTTCCTCCAAAAAATTTAAAATTTCTAGTAGCCACATTTATCAATCTTTCCCATTATTACTTCTATTTTTTGTGTGTCTTCCCTGCCCCAAGATCACAAAAGTATTCCCTTATATTTTTTTTCTAATAGTTTCAGGGCTTCTTTAAAATGTTTTGTTTTGGGACGCCTGGGGTGGCTCAGTTGGTTAAGCGGCTGCCTTTGGCTCAGGTCATGATCCCAGCGTCCTGGGATCCAGTCCCGCATTGGGCTCCTTACTCAGCGGGGGGCCCTGCTTCTCCTTCTGCCTCTGCCTGCCACTCTGTCTGCCTGTGCTCACTCTCTCTGACAAATAAATAAAATGTTTTGTTTTATTTTGATCTTTAGAAACATAAGCCATTTAGAGTTTGTTTTTATGTACAAGGTAAGGCAGGAATTTAAATTTATATTTATTTTAATATGGAAATTCAGTTACCTAATACTATTTATTGAGCAGCCTGTCACCTCCCTCACTGAATTCTGTTGGAATGTTTCTCAGATCTCCATATCATTCCACTGGTCTCTTTATATTTACCACGTACTAGCAGAGTTTTTAGTGAGTACTGAGAACCCAGTACTTTTAAATAATACAAATCCTATTCCTTAAAAAACACAGAAACAATTAAAACAAAAACAAACAAGTTTTCTTTTTTGGGACGCATTAAGAAATTCTCCGACCTCCCTAGCATGAAAACACAATGACTTTGAAATCAGACAGGCTTGTCATTTACTGGCTGTTTGAACTTGGGGCATGTTTCCTAAGCTCTGAGGCTAGACTCTCTAATCTGTAAAATGGGGATAATAAGATCTACAACCCACAGCTATTGAGAGGATTAAGTGAGTTAAGTGCCTGGCACAACCTGAACACTCAGGAAATATTACTTTTCTTCCCCTTTCCTGTCTTTGAAAAGAACCCCGTGTTTCTTAGTTATTCTATTCACTTGTGGACTCTACAAAGGATGACTGGAGCTTGCTTAAAGGCAAAACAAAATCCATCCCAGGCTGATGATCTGATTCAGTCACTTTTCTAAAACCCAAATAATTGCCTGGGCTTTGAAACAGCAGAAGCTGCAAGGATGTCCTTAAGTGGTTCGGCAGCTGGCTGCTGCTTTTCTTATTAATTAAATGACACAGATAGGTCATAATAAAACCAGACCCAATCAGCCCCCCCTCCAAATTACACAAACTCAACTCTCCTGACAAGTGCTAAAAAGATCAAAAGAATGAGGGATCAATAGGATTAAGAGGTTGAAATTCTAACATCTTACCCACAGTGAGTCTGGGACCTCCAACTCTCTGGCACTACTCAGACCAGTATCATTGCCTTGGATGGAGAGTAAGTCTTTAAACTAATACACCTTGAAACCTGGGATGGAGTTAAGAACATGCTTGGAATTCATCATGTCCAGGTAAAAACCGAAATTGAAGTGGCTGTTTTGGAGGATCAAAGGGAAAAAAGTGCATTAAGAATAAATACATGACTAATCCTGCCTCAGCCAAAGGAGGAAGCTAATGGGCCTAATGAAGAGGGTGGTCAGGCCCTCTCCAGGAGCTCAATCCATGTAGGGTATACTCCTAGAGAGAAACAGACCAGCAGGTGAGTCCAAGAGCCGGCTGGGTCCATGTAGGTGATGCTCTGGGGCAGTGTCTGATGGAACCAAGCAGCGGAGCTTGGTGTTGAAAGCAGATGCTGTGAAGAAAGGAGTCTGAGGGGGCGACTGTATCTGTCAGTGGCCATCTCTCTCCTGGAAACACCACTGTGCTTTAATGCCTTCCAGAAGAATGAGAGTAGAGTGAGATATGACTCAGTGAGATGGGGGAGAGGGGCTGTGGGAGAGGGGGCTCATAGGTCATGAGAAGACCTATGTTTGAATCCTGATTGCAGAACATGCTAGCTGTGTGACCTTAGGCATGTTAGCCCTTTCTGAACCTTGGGTTCTTTATCTATGAAGTGGGGGAAAGAATTTCCAACTGAAAGCATTGTTTGAGAATAACCTGAAATGAAGTATGATATATAGGGTTCTTTATACAAGAGGGGTTCCACAAAAGCACCTACTAGCATTTTCCACATTGAGAAAAATGTGGTTGTCTTTGGTGGGTCTGAGGCATGAGCAGATTTGGAGTTTTGCAACTTCCCCACAGCAGCATGGAGCCTCCTATTTCTTGGGCCTCCTACTCGTACAGGAAGGTCTCTTCAGCAAGCTTCCCATCCCCTCCCCACCTCTCAGCACAGCCACCCTGCTCTTGGCTTGGCTTTATTAATCTGTGTGTGTGTGTGTGTGTGTGTGCGCGCGCGCGCGTGCGTGTGCACACACACAGAATTACATGTATGTATAAGATCTGAGTTTAATGGAATGTCTCCCCAAAGTCTGTAAATGGGATGTTTGTGACTCAGGACATATGACCCCTTGGTTATAATATTCCAAGACAATGTTTCCCTTGTATATTCTGATTCAGTGAGTTAAGGGAGAGTCCACAAATCTGTATTTAACAAGTGGCTCTAGATCCTTGCTATGAGTGTGGTTTGGCAGCTCTGGCACCTGGGAGTTTGCTGGAAATGCAGAATCTTAGACTTCACTTCAGACGTACTGACTCAGAAGCTGCACTTCACAAAGATATCAGGTAGAGTTGCCAGATAAAACACAGGATGTCCAGTGCAATTCTAATTACAGAGAAATAATGAAAAGTTTTTGAATATAAGTATGTCCCATAAGTATATCTATATTTTTGTTTGCTAAATCTGGCAACAGATTCAGGTGATATTTATGCAAGTTAAAATTTGAGCAGTACTGGTTCGTATCAGCAGACGCCAAACTTTCATATGCTTCCGAATCACCTAGAAGTCTTGTTAAAACTGAGATTGCTGAGCCCTACTCCCAGAGTTTCTGATTCAGTGAGTCTGGGAAGAGGCCTGAGCATTTGCATTTCTAACAAGTTCCCAGTTGCTGATGCACACATGTCAGGGGTACCACAGACTTATATATGACTAAATTCTCATGTCGGCCCACAAAAATATCTCTGTAGTTTTTAGAGCTTGGACAAGATAAGGGCTGAGGTTTCCTCCAACACTCATGTCTATGAATAAAGAGAGAGAATAATGGTCTGATTCCAAGCCAATGGGCTGTAAGACCTGATCGCCATTTGGGGCAGCTGGGTGGCACCATCGGTTAAGCATCCGACTCTTGGTTTCAGCTTAGGTTGTGATCTCAAGGTAGTGATCTCAGGGTTGTGAGATAGAGCCCCGCGTTGAGCTCCAAGCTCAGTGTGGAGTCTGCTCAATTCTGTCTTCCTCTCCCTCTGCCTCTCTCTCAAAATAAATAAGTAAATCTTAAAAAAAAAAAAAAAGACCACCATTTATAACAAGGTCTGTAAGCATAAGTGCATGAATGATCATGTGGAGTACCTGGAGCTCATCTTCGGACATTGTGTTTCTTCCCAGCTCTGAAGCTACGGAAGGTGGTTTCTAGAGCACAGAGAGGCAGGATAGGAAGGCTGGGAGCAGATGGCGATTCAAAGCAAAGGCAAACCTCTTAAGGGGATAGGTGAGGGTGGGGTCATATCTGGGGGAGGGGAGAAGACCAAGTGAGTAGAATGGGAAATGGGGTGGCCACTGTTGAGGAGTGAGAAGTGGGAGGGGGAGGAGAGGTGGGGTAGGACTGGCTCCTCACAAGGACAGACTGGTCTCACCTGAAGTGGCACTGGAGCTCAGAGGAAGGATACCATGTCTTGGAGTCTGAGTCTTAAGACCCTAGCTCTGCAGGGATTAGCCCTGTGACCTGTACACGTGGTTCCACTTCTCTAAGCTTTAGTTTCCTCGTGCAAGCAATGGCTTCTCTTCTTTGAAGGATGATTGTAGGGACAAAAAAAGACAATGCATATAGATAAAATTCCTGATTACTTGAGTAGGCACTCAATAAATGATAATAGTTGCTATTTTAGTTGCAAGAGAGTTTAATGCTACTTTAGAGTAACATTCTGTTTTAGAGAATCTCTTTACCTATATTTAATTTCATAAGATAATAGGTTTAGGAGAAATGTCATTCATACTCTGTGGTGATAGAGACCTCTTACAAAAAATATGCATTATTAAGGAGATGCACGTTACCACCTGACCTCTCACCTCCACCCAGTCAACTTCCTACTGGCTCAGACAGAACAGCAGGGCCCATGGAAGTGTTGAAGCCTGGACTTAGATGAAAGAGGCCCCCAGCCCTCAGTTGGTACCATAGGAAAGTAGCTGGACGTCAGGGTGTCTGGTGAGATGACAGATCAGAGGCCAATTTAACCTGCTAGGTTTATATCCTTGTGAGCACAACCCAAGTGCTCTTCCATGACTTTCTGTGCCTCATTTTATAACATATTGTTTTATTTTCAGTAGATACATACAGTACAATTGCCTTTTTGCTGTACAGTTCTATGAATGTTAATGGGGTGTGATTGCTACTACAATTAGGACACAGAACAGTTTCTGCCCATTTGTTACCCACCCCTTCTTCCATCTTTGACCCTTAGCAACCACACTTTTGACTTTTCAAGAATGTCATACAGGTGGAAGAAATTCTGCTGAATGGAAAAGTCAGCCTTGCTTTATTTTATATTCCTTTTTTAAAGATTTATTTATTTATTTTAGAGAGAGAGAGCAAGAGTGGAATGGGACAGAGGGAGTGGGAGAGAGAATCCCAAGCAGACTCCACCCACAGTGCAGAGACTGACGTTGGGATTGATCCTGTGACCCTAAGACAAAAATCTTGAGACTACGACCCTAGCAAAAACCAAGAGTCTGACACCCAATGACTGTGCCAGCCAGGAGCCCTGCCTTGTTTTATAGTCTTAAATAAAGTCTTCAAAGCTATTTGACATAAAGCTGAATATGAGAAAATCCATTTGTAAACATGACTTTCATTTTTATTGTCATACTTCCCTTCTCCCTCTATACACTTTCCTTCAATTCTTTATAAACTTACTTCTTCCAGAAGGCTTCCCCTATTGGTTTCCCAGAACTTCTTTATTTTCCTCCTCTGAGCCTTTCTTCCACAGTCTATCCCTTTCTTTTGTCATTCTCTCAAGAAGTTAGTTCTGAGCACAAATTGAGCAGCATGACGCAGGGAAAAGCACATGTTCCCTGAAGACACACATATCTCAGTATCAACCTGAGTTTGATAGGGCTGTGGGCATTAACAGAGCCTCAATTTCCTCAGGGCAGAATAACATCTCCCCTGGTGAGTGGGAGAGAAGATGAAATGAGAGGACAAATACAAAACCCCTGATGTAGGGCAGGCAGTCAATTGTAGGCAGGTATTATGTTGAGCTATCATTATTATGAGTTTGCATCCACTTGGGCATCACAAAAGCCTGTAGACCATTCCTTTGGAGGCTGCCATATGGGTACAGCACGAAAAATCATTCAGTATCAAAAAACAGTGCATTGAATTTTTCATTTTTTTGTCCATTGTACTTACTTGTAGCATGTGAAGTTCAGCTCACTTAAGGGTAGGTACCAAAAGACCTTGCTCTGCCATTGACCCCTTGTGTGGCTTTGATGAAGACACCTTGGCCTCCCCAGTCCTTGTTTTTTTTTTTTTTAATATGAAAATGTGAGGCTGGCCTCAAAGTTCTCAAAGGTTTCTCTCAGCTCTGAACTTCTAAAACTCCAGGTACTCAAAGACCACTTTAGAACTTAGTAAGCTCTTATATACTCTTTCCCCATTCCATCTGGTTTGCTGGTCTGTTTGCTGACCCCAAAGGTGTGGACCAACCCCTCTCTTTCTGTTTATTATTCTGACATCTCATTGAGTCTATACAAAAACTTGGAGAGATTCTTAAGTGAATCATTATATAAACAATGACTAGATAGTTGATTTTAAAAATATACAGGCCCTTGCTTCTCAAATATCATGTGAAAGGAAAAAAAAGAGAATGAAAAGTCTGAATTAAGAAAGAAGTTCCTGGGACTCCTGAGTGGCTCAGTCAGTAGTGTGTCTGCCACCTGATCTCAGGTCTTGATTTCAGGGTTCAAGCCCCATGTTGCGGAATGAGCCTACATGAAAAAAAAAAAACAAACAAACCAGTTCTCTGCTTTAGTTTATGCCATGAAGATACAATTCAATAATAATTCATGCCAATCATTTCATTTCCTGGCCATTTAATATACACCAGGTACCAGGCTGGACACCGTGCATGTTATCTCATTTAATCCTAATAATACACCTGGTGAGGAGTTGGGATTGCTATTTTAATCTCCTAGTAGAAAACTAGACAGAGCTAAATAAAGTATAAGTATTCAGAATAGGTATTATATTCATTCCCATCATGAAAAGGAAGACAGTAGTCTCTAAGGGCTGGCCTCATTCCCCTCTGAATCCATAGAGCCAAAATGTGCTTGAATGTGACTAGCCCTCCATGCCTGTGGGTTGAATGAATAAATGTATAAAGGGAAAGAAGGAGGAGGAAGTTGGTGTAGGAGGTCGAGAGAGGCCTGGAGACTGCAGTGGGCAAAGAGGAAGAGAAGAGTATGGAGATCAGATAGGAGGTGAGGGTTGGCTAGCAGAGGCTGGCTCTGGGAAAGAAGACTCAGTACAGAAAGAAGGGTGGGACCTGCAGGGAGGCAGTTACCCAAAAAGATTGTGGTGAAGGCAGGAGCCACTGGACATGCTGGATCTGAGAACAGCAGGAGCTGGGTAATGGTCTCTCTGATCTCAGAGCTGAGAAACCCACTGAAATCCCCCTTGCCATCTCCAGGGCCTGATTAGCAAAAAGACCAGTGTTTCTGAAACAGGGAGGAGGTTTTTCTTTTCAGTATAACTTGGATGAAACAGACAAGATTTGCCAATTAAAACATTCCTAAATTGTGTTTTTACTCCCAGTGATGCTATAAAGAAAACAAATAACCCGTCTAATGATGGGCAAACTGTGGCCGCATGAGAAGGGGAGGGAGGCTGGGGATTCTCTTTGTATCATTTGAAAAAGAAAAAGCCGCTTTGAAAAGATGGACAGAACACACCCTAAGAACACAGCCTAAGCTTTTATTCTCACTCACCATAAAAAACATATGGAGAAAGGGATTTTAAAAAGTGAAAGAAAATAAATCATAAATCCCAAATTATAGCTAACACTTATTATGTGTTATAGTTCTAAGCATTTTTCAGCCATAACATCTTTTAATCCTCAAAACAATCCTGTGAGATTAGTACTATTTCTATATCCATTTTGCAGACGAGGAAAGCAAGACACAGAGAGGTAGCCCAGCTGGCAAGGAGCAGAGCTAAGATTCAGGTCTCGGGGTCTGACTGGAACACCCAAGGGATTAACCAAAATGATAACGAAGACTGAGACAGACACAAAAGACAAAACAAACCCATGGCAGAGGAGTCCTAATGAATTAGTAACTGCTGCAGAGGTCAGTGATGAAGGACTCAGGTTTCTGGAGAAAGTGTGTGTTGACCTGAAAGAAAGGCACACAGGGGGCCAAGGGGAGAGGCTTGATGGGGTGGGAGCAAGAGCCCAATCTAGGAAGGATGAGCTTCAGGTCCTCTTCTTAGTGGCTTTGTGATTGTAAGCAAGTCACTTAATTTCTCAAAGTTCCAGTTTCTTCTGTAAAATGGAGATGGTGCCTACAGATGGGTGTTTTCAAGGATCGCCGTAAGCTGTTGGAAGACAGGGTGAGCTGGGAATGAGGTGTTGAGCTACATGATAGTTCTGGAGGAGAAAGGCTAAGCAGATGGAAAAATAGTAGTAGGTGAGAGGACATCAGACCCTCAAATAACAAATAAAGAAAGCCAACATGGGTCTGCAACAAAATACTTGATTTCTCGGGAGCTTTTTTCTCCTATGGAACTAAACTGCTTTACTGACTCGGTTTCTTTTACCTTTTGCTGAAAGCTACTTTGCAATCTGTGCTGGCAGTGACAAATACAAGGCCTCCAGATTTTGGAAACAATCACAGAGTTTTCAAGACCACCGATTAAGAACTCAGCCCTCTTGGGCCTCAAGGTGCTCCAAGTTCAAACAAATATCCAGGGAAATCCGGAAGGCTGGGCTGTGCACAGACTTGGGATCCCAGCTGACACTGCTGCCATGACTGGGCCGCTCATGGTCTTCACCTCCCTTCCTGCCCTCTCCTGCCCTTCTGACCTTCCTAGAGGACACACAGCCTCTACCTCCCAGAGCCTGTTCTGATCCCTCCTCTCATGGAGCCCCTTGTTTTTCCCCCCAGTTACCTGGGGAAATGCGTTAGTTTTTTTTTTTTAAAGGTTTTATTTATTTATTTGACAGAGAAAGATCATAAGTAGGCAGAGAGAGAGAGAGAGAGAGAGAGAGAGAAGCAGGCTCCCCGCTGAGCAAAGAGCTGATGCGGGGCTCGATCCCACAACCCTGAGATCATGACCTGAGCCGAAGGCAGCAGCTTAACCCACTGAGCCACCCAGGCTCCCCGTGTTAGGTTTTATAGAGTGTAAGTAGTAGACTGAAGACATTCTGAATAAGAGATAAGGCTTAGCACTACAAAGAAAACACTTAAGCTTTATGAAAGAACATGGTGAATCTTCATACTCCCCGCCCTCCCACCCCAGCAGCAACCTCCCATCCCCCACAAGAGAACATGCTAATTGCCCAATGCTTTCTTTTTGCCTCTGAAAAAAATGAGAAAAATAGAAGGAAACAGCGTTGAGCCAACACCTAAAAGACTTGCACTACAGACTAGCCTTTCCTGTTGTCAAGCTGTGTGACTTTGCACAAATCACTTCACACCTCTGATCTTTGTTCTTTTTCCTCTGTGGTGAAGTGAGCACAGTAGATCAGTGTTGCTCAAAGTGTGACAAGATATTACGACTGTTATAAGGCAAGAATTTTAATTTCAATTAATATTACCAAAAGAACGATGACAACAAACTCATAATTCAAGTACATTATTGTGTAGGATGAGGCTAAAGTGAAAAAAAATGAGTCAACTTAAACACGTAAACTAACATCATAGATGGAAATGACCAAAACTGCAAAGGTCATATTTGAAAGAAGGCCAACCTTGGCCTTTTATTCTAATCAAAGGTCAGAGACCAGGACCAGCACTCAGGCTCCTTGTGCTCTCTTTGGCTTTCCCTCTTCCCTGCCCTCCCAGCCTTAAGGGCTTCCTATCAACATTATTGAAAAACCTATCCAACATACATCCACTGGTTTGTGGTCTTTTGGGACAAAAAGTAATTTGCACAAGTGATCATGTTATCAACTGTAGTTCACAAATAACAGTCTTAGTAAGGCCAACAGCATGTCAAATCTCCTTTTGAAATGTTTATAAAATTATCAAATTTTGCTCACAATTTTCTACCCCTCAGTTCTCCACGGACTCCCTCCTCTGGTCCATACATTCATTTTTATGAGACTTCTTAGGAATCATTTTTATTCCAACCGAGGGGATGATTCTAAAAGTAGAAAAGGAAGGAAAATATGAGCATATTTCTGAGCAGTTCTGTAAAACTTGTGCCCAAAAGAGGGACTGAGCAACAGAGAAACTTTGGAATGTCCCCAAATTTCCTTAAACATAAATATTGTGATTAATAACTTCTGGTTTATGGCAAGCTTTGATCTTCCCAGAAAGATGCAACTCATGCAAACTATTATTAGCAAGGAAGTACAAAACCACTTGATATACTATGATTGATATGCAGGAACTCAATACAGGATCAGCAAGCAAAAACTAGTGTTTGAAACTTAAGGCAAAGCCACAGAAACTGGGCTGATTTCAAGAATCTGGCTGAGGATTCAGGGGCATGATAAGGGTAACAGATTTACTAAACCTGAGTAGGAGCAAGAAAATGAAAAACAGGATTGAGGGAAATACTTCTTTCCCTTCCCAACACACTATGCCTTCAGTTGCCAGCCTCCCTGGGGTAGGAGGTCCCTTAGAAGTGAGCATCATGAAATGAGTCTGGAAGGGGCTGGGGCTCAACTGACTGGCCCTGTAGGAAATCTGTGTCTGTGGATGTGCCCCTTCAAATCTATGATGACTTGGGATTAATTTGTGGATATCCTGGTCCCTGGCCACATCTGCAAGATGCAGAAGCATCAGTGAGACTTGGGTCAAGAAGGCTGAAGCATTGTGGGCACACCTAATAAGAGGGCTCTATTCACAGTAACAGGAGAATTGGATTCAATTTGATTCTGCATAATCTGCTCATCTGCCTGGGAAAGGGAAAGTGTTGCAATTCTCCACCTTACCCCAAACTTTATATTTTCTCCTCTTCCTTGGTCTTGTTCCCAGCTGTAAATTCCTTGGGTCCTCTGCTCCTTCCCCCACCTCCAGTGAGCCCTTGATTTTATAGATAGTCATGGGCAGACAGAGAGCATTGGTATAGCAGTTCTATCATGAGGGTCATGAGCCCTTGGGTGAGTCATTTTTTGTCTTCAAGACTCAGTTGCTTCCTATGTCAAATAAGGGTAATAGCAGTACCTACCTCCTGGTACTTTGGAGAGAATTTAACAAGATGGAGTATCTATGGCACCTCACATGGTTCTTTGCAGATTCTCAATTAATATCCATTTAGTAAACAATTTTGGCTCTCCCTTACTGAAAACAGAGTACATCTCCCCAGGGAAGATGGAGAAAAATCTTCAGAGTGCTAGGAGGAAATACAATCAATTAAAACATAGCCCTAAAACATATTTTACTGAAAGAGAAAGTATTCTCAGTTACACTAGCTGAGATGGTACCTAAACACAGTTGACAATGTTGGCTTTTCTCTCAGTTACTGATTTCAAAGAGATCAAAATCTTACCCCTTTCCATCAAAGAGTGTTTTACCCACCATTGTAGGCACAGTGGATGCCCCCTGGAGTAAAATATGAGTTTCCTGACTTGTTTTTCTGCATCTAAGCCAGGGATTTCATTAAGTGAATGGTCTGAGGCTTGGTGCTCAGGCTTTTGCTTCCATGCCAGGCAACAGCTCCAATGGGCTCTCGGCGTCTTCCAGGCTGGTCTGATCACACTCTAGGTTTTGTGTCTTTCAGCATCGGGGATTTCTCCTAGTAAGGCAGTCAGAACTTTTTTTGCTGCCCTCCCTTATCAAGGGAAAGAGTATATGAGTGAATTTGATACGATTAATAGGGAACTAAAGCACAATTATTAGAACTTCCATGAGTAATTGGCAGAGGCATGCCACTCCCTTCATTGTTCTATTCCCACCACATTGCATTGAGAGTGGTGCGGAACCTTAGCATAAGGTCTCTGGGTTCCTTTGGGTACTGGTGACTAGCTGCGCATTCAGGAAAGTAAGGAATTGGGACCTTAATGAGTTGGCAAATACATTCACAAATCAAGGCTTTTTCAACTTGTTTCCCCTTAGTAACTAAAGGAATGCTGTTTTGACATTTAGTTGAAACTCAAGAGGATGGCCGGAAGACAGAAATCAGTACATATGCTTTTTTATCTCAATCCAAAGATTTTTTTTTTTTTTCTCATTAAGCTTTATCCTACTTTGGAGCCATGGCCAACTAAGAGAAGTGAAATCATAATGGTAGTTTTCTTTTTGGCAACAGTTTGCCACAAATCAAATTTACCTGTTTTCCTCCAGATTGTCTCAAAAGGGAAAGAGGGCTCCTTTTCCAAGTGGGTTTGATGATTTGAATGTCCATCATATTACACAATGGTGGGTAGTGGAGATAATCTAATTTCTCTCTCCATTAAAAAACAAAAAAGGAAGACAAGAATAAA
Source organism: Mellivora capensis (assembly GCA_004024625.1). NCBI lineage: Eukaryota > Metazoa > Chordata > Mammalia > Carnivora > Mustelidae > Mellivora > Mellivora capensis. The sequence goes on along the minus strand of PISX010001987.1, from coordinate 54,381 downwards.
ATGTCCTTATAGGATGTCTTCTGAGAATTGACATGAGGTGGCAAAATGTTGTCCCCAAAGAGGCAGGCTGTCTTGGTATGCCAAGAGAACTCCAGAAGAGGTCACCTGCAGAAGGATGGAGCTATAGCAGAGAGAGACCTAATCACAAGGCATGGCTTCAGATTTGCTCTTGGAATTTCTCTTCCTAAAATAAAAAATCAAAACCCACATCCATTATCACTCATTTCACCTGTTTATTACAAAATATGTTTTCAAGAAATGTTGGAGCAACACCAACCATCTGGAAAGGAACTAAAGGTTGTTAATTGGATAGCAGACTGACCCCCTGTCTGATTCCAGTCCTCCCTGCCTAACAAGCTGGCCACGAACACTGCTACAGTTGTGTGATACACTTTGAGTTTCATTGAACCTAAGCTGCAAGGCAGGTCTGAAGCCCAGGAGTCAGCTGGAGCTGCCACAGCAGCCACTAGGTAGTCATTTACTTTTATACCTTGTTTGTGTATAACCTATTTACATAAATGTACAAATGACACATTGTAAACCATGAGTATATTTGGACAAGAGAAAAGTTCATCTCACCTTTTCTGCAGATGACATACCTTTAGGCCTTCAGTGTTGTTCTCAAAGATAACTCAAAGCAAATGGATCCTTCTTATTAGGTACAAGTATCACAAACAATCCAGAGAATCCAGGAGGTAAAAGACAATGGTAAGGAGAAAGTTTTAAGTGTCTTAAAGGTGTTTTCTCATCCAGCCGATTTATATTATAAACACTCACTCCAAATGAGTTGAGAGTTGGAGGTAAGAAATACACCCAGAACATTTCAACTTCTGAAGAAAACGTTACCCCTTTTGCCTCTTATTCAGTTTGTATGATAGAAAATTAGATGGGTAAGAACATGTATTACCACAGTGGAAGGAGGTGAAACCAGGAAGAAACCAATATGAAGAAGAATGATGCTGATAATTTATGAAGACCTACAAAGGAAATTTCTAATCTAATTGTAGTGTCCACATTTTAAAAAAGAAAACTAAACAAGAAGGGGACAAGGAAGGGGAAGAGAAGGAAAAAGAAAGTAAAAACAAAGAATTACATAATTGGTCTTCAGTCTGGTGAAGATTTATTCTGTGTGAATCCATTTACTATTTCTCTTACTTATGGAAACCATCATCAGATATTGATGGTTGTTCTTGTCCTTTCTTATGTTTGTAGGTCTCCTATCATCTATTTGGGTGATATTGAAATGGAATGACATTGCACCACCCCTTTATTTGGGTGAATATGGGGACAGTATCTATCATGCTGGTCATTACCTTTTATTTCAAGAGAAGTGAAACCTATTCTTAAGTAATCTCCTCTTCCTCTTGGAAGCTCCCAAGTGGCAGTACCTGTTATTTCTTTCTTGATATGTGCAAATTTTAGTACACAATTATTTAGACCTGTCAACTTTTAACACAAAAGATTTGATGCTGCTGCTTATACCTTGACCAAGCAGAAAATCCTCAGGGAAATATGAACTTGTTCGAACCCATAACAACTGTTTTAGGGAAAACAATGCGTTATTGACCCAACATCTGACTATACATAAAGATTTGTCCTTTGGCACATTTCTATGTTACAGAAAGGTTTTCAATTGATAAATGTCTTTCCATTGCATGCATATTTTATGGAAAAATAATTGCATATCCTCTGCATATAATTTTTCAGTCATGCTGCATGTGCTCAAACTGCAGCAAAGAATGAAAGGTGAATATGGTTAAAATTCTGCCCCAAAATTGTAAGTTAAGTTAACAAAGATATTTAAAAACAACAAAAATCTTCCCTCTTCTAGCTCTACCTACTTCATCTCAATCTCACATTATTTTAAAGAAAGAAAACTTATTGCATATTCTAGCAAAGTGTATTGGTAGGCGAAGGTTTAACAGAGCCAGAGAGTATGTGCAAGGAGTGAGAAAGTGAATTGATGGATGGATGGTTAAATGAATATAAATGAACTGACACCTTTACAGGAAAATAACATTTCTTTTCTTTTTTTATTCTAGAGATCAGTGGGTTTTGTATCTGTAATTCTTTCATATCAGCAAAGAGGAAATAAACTCTCATGTAAATCATTTTTCCCCCATCTGGAGCATATTAAAACCATGCCTTTTTTTTTTTCTTTTAAGCAGACTCCTTTCTCCCTATTTGCTTATCAGTTCATCCACCATTACATTTTAAATGAAATTGCAAGACCCTTGTCCCTCCCCCAAATTTCAGCCTGATGTAGGAAAGTGGGAAGCAGACTTTTCTTGCTTTAGAATAGTGACCTAGATTCAATTACAGATAGACCCAGAAGAGAGAAGTGACACCTCACAATTTTCTTAGAGGTCTTGAAAAAATTAGAAATCCCAAAACAATACTTAATGGAAAAGAATCTGTTTATTTCCCCATTCTTCCATCTTACTTTTTTTTTTTTCTCACCTTAATTGCATTGCTCTGGTACATTTAATTGTTCCTGGTATAACATTGCAATGTTTCCCACGGGATATTTAGCATCCTAAGAATGGGCATTTCACAGAAATCTCTGAATTTGGTTTTTGAGAGTGGGTGTCTACATACGGAGTGTGTGCAATACTTCAAGCCGAGCCCAAGCAAGATGAAAAATAACCACATACGAGGCATATTTTACCTTATGTTCTTAAGAAGGCGAACAAATTACATTACAAAAAGCACACCTATTATAATTGCAATGCAGACAAAGCATTGAAAGAAAAAAAAAAACCCGGGGCATATGTATTATACAGCATTCCCAATTACGTGGAAAGATGTGGTCAAAAGAAATAGAAAGAGAGGAGAATCCTCTGATTCTGTTTATTGGCTTTTATCACTAAATTAAGCATATAAATGACCTGAACGGGTGGCTTGGTATATTAAATTAAAAAAAAGAAGAAGAACAATGATCGTCTCTTCCTTTCCCTCCGTCTCGGATCTCAGCCTGAAAGGAGTCTCCTAGAGATAAGAAAGATGGGATTCGGTCCGTGCTGCTCTGGTTGGTCCTGCTTATCCCGGAGCAGCGAGACAGTGGCCTTCCACATAGATTTCCGTTCCGGGTTCACAATAAGCGGTCTCAAACCGGGGCACATTCCTTACCACCTCTACTGCCCCCCAAACAGAGAAGTCAAAATTGGCTGTCCCAAGCCTAATGTGCTTGAGAACCTTCGAGGTGCATGAGGGAGAGGCAGGCTGCTGTGGGCAGGAGTGGACTCCTCAACCCTCTCCACGGGTTTGGAGCTGCCAAGCGTAGCAAGAGGGCAGAAGTGGGCTTGCGTCTATGCGGGTATCCAAAATGAAAAAGAGCTGCAAACTGCGCGGAAGTCCGGGGATAAGGTTCAGAAAACAGAGCAGGGGCGCCGCCTTAGTTCCCAAACACTTTGGATGGATGGGTTTTCCCCGAGATTATTTCAGACCCTGGAAAATAGGGTTCCGTTGGGCAATGGCCGCAGCAATGGGGCTGTGGGTGCGTGCCCGGCCCTGCAAAAAGGGTCCTCCAGGCCTCACCGGGGGAGCGCAGCAGGCGCCCGGCCCCGAGGGAGTCCGCAGAGGATTGTTTCATTTCAAAGTGAAAATCTGCAGGCTTTGGGAAACGATATTCAAAAAAGTATATAATCTCCATATGCCGCTCAATGGAGGATCCTCATAATTTACAGCGGCAGATAAGGCTAGAGGGTGTAATAAAAAATCTGAAGCCCTCCCCTCCCCCTCGCCGCCTCCCCGGAATTGCACCTTGGGCAGCGGAGCAGAATCCGGAATGTGAACTTCTCCCGACATATGTTTCCCGCAGATAAGTAAACAATCTGGACGTGAAATGGAAATGGTAATTAATGCAGTAATGCTGTTACACCTCGAGTGTGCAAATCCCATTGACTCGCCGCGCCACGGGGGGTGCCGGGCGAACGGGGACCGGAGGCGAGCGCCTCGACCGCCGGCTCCCTCCCTCCCCTCTCCCTCCTCCCGCGGTCCCCGGGCGGGGCGTCCGGAGAGCCCGCGGGGGCTTGGCCCCGCTACAGGAAGCCGCTCTTCGGGAGCCGCTCTTCGGCTCTCGGGACTCCCGGCTCTCCGCCCTCTGTCAGCGAGGCTGAGGCGCCTCTCCCGCGGAGCCCAGCGCGCGCCTCACACCCACCTCCCCTCCCGCTTCTCGCAGCTGTAGGGCCCGAAGAGCCTCTGTGCTCTGAGGGGCCACCGAGCCCCTGTGGCACCCAGGAGAGACTGAGCTCTCGAGCAGGGAGCAGCAGGCGACGCGGCGGCGGGGAGGCAGAAGGGGACCTGCTCTCTAGGACGACCGGTCTTCCCCGCTCCGGACCGTCGGGTCTGGGCTTGGTCTCCTCCTTGCTCCCGGCGGAGTGCGGTCCTGCCGGCTGGGCTAGCAGAGCTTTCCTGAAGTCCCTTCCAGCCCTGCCCCGAAGGCACGAATTGCGTTTGATTGCCTCTCTCCCCGACCCAAGAGTGGAAAAGTTTGGAAATGGCCACTGGCCGCCAGAATAGCGCAACTCCTTCATTTTGTAGCAAAGAGGAAACGCGGGCTCTTTTTTGTCTGCCCGGCCTGAGGACCCGTTCCCTTCCCCTACTCAAACCAAATTCTTGGGACCTTTTGGGGGGTCAGAGAAGATGCCCAGAACAGGAATTCGAGCGAAGAGGACGAGAATCTAGGGAGGCCGCTCAAGAACTTCCTGGGCCCGAGGCCCTTCCAGCTTCTCAAGAGCACAACTCCGACACCCCAACCAGGGACTGGCAGGGGGTCGCGGATGACAGCTAAGCTGGACGCAGGGTCGGGGGCTGGGCGAGGAGGAGGTGTTGAGGCTCTCTTTTCTGCCTCCAGCTCTCTTCCCAGTGCCAGGGCAAACACCACCAAGTCGCCGCCCCCGGAGCGCACAGAGCAAAGGTTAGGCAGAGGCGACCGCGAATCTCCTCGTCCGCGTCTACGCCTGCCCCAGAATTTCTAGCGATTCCCACCCGTCCCCAACTTTATTATTTTCTTAATTACTCTGCAGCTGCCAAGCGCCAACCCTTCTGGTTTCAGGACGAGGCCCATTCCCATAGCGCCAAGAGAGTAACCGGCCCAAATAGTGCCCTCAAAGCTGGGTCGAGCCTCTGGAGGCCAGGGCAGGGCCAAGAGCTAGGAGGGCGTTCCCCTTGGTCATGGCGGGGGGTGGGGGGAGGCCCTGGCATGTCCTGTACCCAAATCTAACGTGCCCCTTCTGCCTTCCTCTCTCACACTCATACACACGCACAACCCACTCAGCAAATAGAGATGAGAGTTCTTAACACGAATCTTGTGAATTACATGATATTCAAATTCAAATGACTTGAAATTCATTGTCCTCTTGAACAATGGTGACAAGACCAGTGCTGGGGAGGAGCCGAAAGAGAGTCCTCGAGGACAGTCCTAGCACCAGGCTCACGGAGTTTTCGGACCCTGCAGTCTCAGTTCTCCAGAGAGGCTCCCCACGAGGGAGAGCTTCTCTAGGTAGCGAGGCGCAAAGAAAGTCCCCCAGACCCTACTCAGACTGAAACATCACCCTGACGGAAACTCCAGGAGGTTATCTAGATCCCGTTTTAAAATGCAAATGTTAAGAGGGTTTCAGATGTCTGTCACACCTCAGAGAGATTTATTTTACTTTAGGTAGCTGGTGTCTCCCACCTATAAAGTTAGTGGTTCTAAGGAAATTGATACTTAAATGGGAAAACTCAGAAACCGGAAGGGGATTAAAGATTTCTGAAGACAGACCCAAAGCTGGGGAAGCGCCTGAAAGGCTGCAGAGGTTATCCACGAGAGGCCGAGAGCGGAAGGGCGCTAACAATCTTGAATCTCCCAGACGGTGTGGCCAGTGTGCCCCTGAGCCCGAGGGCGGCCGAGGTTTAAGAAAGACAACCTAACTAAAACCCGAACAACTCGGCCCCTGCCGCACCAGCGCCACCCACTGCCAGCTGGAGCCCGTGTCCGCCAGGACTCCAGGGTCCTAGAAAGGCCAGTGGAGGAGAGGCGGGGGTAAGCGTGCCATGTTGTAGGGTCAATTTTTTTGTTCCCTGGAAGCAGTCGCAGCCGCAGGCGAGCGGCCCAGGGCCTCTCTGGCACCCTTGTCCCTGCTCCAGGGAGCCCAAGGCTGTGGACAGAAGCCCCGGACTCCCAGGCTGCGGGACGCGCTCAGAGCGTGGAGGAGTCCACGGAGTCGGCTCCGGCAGGGTCCCGGTCGCCCCGCACGCCTCGGGAGTTCGTGTTCTCCCGACGGCACCAAGAGTCTGTCGAGGGCGACTCTTGACTGCTCTTTGCTGCGAGTAGCGCGTTCGGGAGAAGCGGCTCTCCTTGACTCCGAGCGGGCGGGGCGCTCCTCTCCCTACTGGTTTGCTTTAATGATTTTCTTGAAAGAAAGAGACAGTTGTGAGCAAACAGGTTTGACAGGGACTGCGGTCCCCCTCCACACCTCCCCCAGGGGATTTCTTTTTGTCTGCCCCTGACTTCAAAGTCAGTAATCGGCCCCTGTCAGCGGCGTGACGAGGTGGATTTCGGCTGTTTGTTAGGGCGAGTCGCAGCCGCGCACCCCGGCGAGCCTTTGCGGCCCGCGGGAGGCTAGGCAGAGGCAGGCCTTGCGGGGCCGAGGCCGGGGTCAGGACTAAGGAGGACAGAGAGGGGGGACACAGCCCGACTGGGAAGGAGAGAAGCGAGGGGGGAACAGATAGACACTGCTAGAGCTAGGTCTACGGCTTCAGGTCCCGGGACCTGCTCCGGGCCCCGCGCTCTCTGCTGGTTGTAACGAGTCTCAATCACACCAAGCCGCCGGCACGTGGGCGCCTCCCCGCTACAGCGCACCCCAGTTTCCTGGAGCTCCCTTTGGAGTCTCCAAGGTCGGGCGCAGTCTGGAACCCTGGTTTCAGTTTTCCAGCTTCCGCCGCCGCTGCCCGAGGACCCACCTGATACCCCTCCCCAGCCTGACCTCGCCCGGCATTTTCCCGGGCATCCTGGTGGGACCGTGCGCCCCGGAATCCTCCTCGGGCCGGGGCGCTCTGTGCACCTGCGGCGCTGGTGCGCCGGGCTCTGCGGGGAGACACCCAGACCCCTGTAAGCTTCATCTTAGGAGATGTTAAAGGACACTGAGCTACGAGGGAGATCAGAGCGGCTGACAGGACTGTCAGTTAGGGTTATATCAGACAGCGAAACCTCGGTGCCTTCGCCCCCGGCCTCCTGGGCCTCCTAGAGGGCGGAAGGAGGGGCCTTCCTTAAGCGCCTAGAGCCCCCACGCCGGACGGCCGCAGAGGCAAGTCACTTCCTAATTGTCTCGATTTGTAAGAGGGTTTTGTGATGCTAAGTAAGCGTGGCGCACCCGCCCGGCCTCCCCCAACACGTCCCCAGCCCGCTTTTGTTTACCTTCGCCTGATCGCTCATTTATTTATCTATCTATTATTTATAGGCGTCCCCTCCCATTCAGCGCCCGTGTATGTTAATTGTGTTATACCATTTAATTCTAACATCGGTCTCAAAAGAGCTCTTAATGAGAAAAGCATATACAACACGAATCACTTTGCTATTCAACTCAGCCAGATGGACAACTGCTAACTTTTTTTTTTTTTTTTTAATAATGAAAATCCCCCTTTGACAAAGGGGCTCGGATGAATAGGCTCCAAATAACACCTCAAACACTTCTAATTGTTTTGAGGACAATATGCTAATCGGTGGTTTTTGGCTTTGGTGTCTGTTGACAACGTCTCCCTTGCACTTCCAGCCACCGACTCCTTTGGAAGAGGCAGAGGCAAGCCCCCAAATCCCTCAACAGAAGCAGAAAGCAGACAAATCCCTAGGGTGCCCCCCACTCCCATCCCACACCACATCAAAGCCAGTGGGAAAAGCACCGGACCTACGGAAAACCATGCAAGAGCAGGGCTTTGGGGGTGAGACTGGTGAGAGATGGGGTGAAGGAGCACCCTTTGGTTTGAGAGCAAGTTCCAAAGAGGTGGATTGGAAGGCATCAGAATGTCCCTTCTCCCATACGAAAAACAGAGCAATCTTGAAGCTGACATTTGCCCAGTGAGGAAAGGAAAGGCTCTTTTGTTTTTTTGTTAAACACCAAGGACTAACAGTTATTGAATCTTTATGATTTTTTTTTTTTTTTAACTCCATGCCTGAGCTGTGTTGCTTTCCTTTTTCCTTGGCTCCTGCAGGCTCTAAGTAAAAAGTCTCCCATGCTCCAGAGCGGGGACCTAAGGCACGTTTTTCTATGTTTCTTAAACTTTGATTGGTTAAGTTAGGAACCAGTATGGAGCTCCAAATCCCAAGAGCCAGGAGCAGCGTTCTTAAGCATCTTTTAAAAATACCACACCAGTCTTCCCCCATGCATTGAACTTAAACACCCACCACAGGACTCCGTGCGTGGTGCGCAATTGGTTCCCAGGAGACTCTATACTTTTCTCCATTCTTTGGAGTTTAGTTTAAAAGAAAAGAAAATGCACCCAGGTCTTAGAGGTCTGGGTCGGCTTTAGTCTTAGCTCATTCGCTCCTTGAAGTGGTCTGACCACTTTGTTAAAGAAGACATAGAAGAAGTGACGTCTGAGGGATAGATACCTTTGTCCAGCCTCTAAAGGCAAATAGCGGGTCCAGAGAGCAAGATCGATCCTGACAAATCCCGACTCTGGGCCCCTTTGCACCTGGCCCACAGGCCACAAGGCTCAGCCCACACAAGGCCAGTCGCCACTGCTAGAGTCACTCTATGCACTCTAAAACTCAAATGACTCAACTCCACCGGCCCTCTGGCAGGGCTTCCTGACTTCAGATTTTATGCACATCAAAGGTTACTTTTTGCAATGACAGATTGTCTTTATTCAAAACGTCTTTGTTCAACAAATGAACAGAGTAAGGAGGTGAACCTTCTAGGTACATTTCCAAGACATCGTCAAAACATTTATGACCATTTAGGATGTTTTTATTCTTTTAATTTTTGTTGACTTTCTACTTCCTGACTTCATAACCCGACATTCTGTCTAAAAGTAAACTTAGGTCTCTAGGAGCACTGCTTTATACAAAGAAAATAATCATGTGGGTCCCTTTGTTTTAACTTTAAAGAAGCAAACACTATCATAGCATGATTTTAAATAGAAATATTTCCCTTTCTGTAGTTTTAAACTTTTAAGCCTTTCCCCCCATACATAAAGAGCAAATGGCACCTAAGTTGTGTCTGATGGCAAAACACAGAGACACAGCTAACTCTTCAGGGTGCAAAAGAAAAAAAAATATATGCATATTCTAGATATAATACCAGGATCTGGGAGTTCTGGAGTCCAAAGCCCATCAGAGGAGAGAGAAGGGGACATAAATAAAGCAAAACTGCCTACTTTTTTGTCCAAAGGGGGTACAGTCGGAGATTTGTTTTGGGACAGTCAGGATAGGGGCAGCTGTATAGCTGTCATATGTTCACAAGTTTCTGGCACCTGTCTGCGCTTTGGGTCCGGGAGGACGCCCCTACCATCCCCCTGGAAGAGAGGCAGAGTCTGGGGTGGGGTAGCGGGCAGCAGAACGGCTGACCCAAAGGCGTCTGCAGGACCCGGCGAGGCGCAGAGGACAGGGTGCAGACCCTGCTTCCAGGTCACCCTCCAGGTCTGGTGGGCTGGCCTGGGGTTACATGGCCGTGGCATGGGCTGACGAATAAGGGTCTATGCCAGTCTTGGTCATGCCCGGGAAGAGGATGTAGGCGACGGGGGGCTGCAGGGTGGAGGCAGACCAGGCAGTACAGTTACAGGGCACCACGTAGCCCGGATTGGTGGGGGACGGGTGCGTGTGCGTGTGTTGGCTGGGGCAGCTGAGGCTGCCGAAGGCGCCGTTCTGGTAGCCCAGGGTGGACGCGTAGGGCAGTGCGCCGGTGGCCAAGGTGTGGGGCACTTCACCCATCTTCTGGATGGCGCTTGAGCTAAACTGCGCGGGGTCCAGCAGGGAGTAGGGCGCCGAGGCTGGCGGCAAGAAGGCCCGGGCTTTCTCGGGCGCGCTCAGGAGGCCGTCGGAGGCCCCCACGGGCAGGCCGGCCGCCTTGAGCGGGTCCGTGTCGCCCAGGTAAGGCAGGGGAAAGACATACCTGTCCTTCTTAAGCAGGTTCTTGGGCTTGCGCCGTGGCCGGTACTTGTAGTCCGGGTGTTCCTTCATGTGCTGGGCGCGTAGCCTCTTGGCCTCATCGATGTACGGCCTCTTCTCTGCCTCGGACAGAAGCTTCCATTCAGCGCCTAGGCGTTTGCTGATCTCTGAGTTGTGCATCTTGGGGTTTTCTTGGGCCATCTTGCGCCGCTGGCCTCGGGACCATACCATGAAGGCGTTCATGGGTCGCTTGATGTGGTCTGAAGGTTTGGACATGGTCCCGGAGGCGGCTAGGCGGGTGGGGGTGGGGAGTGTAGGGGCTCTGCAGGGGAGCCTGGGCGCGGTTGTCTGTCTGTTTGTCGGTCCTGAGCCGGTGCTCTGCGCTCCCCTTGCCTGTGCACCGCTGAGGGGAAGCCAGAGAGAAGCGCTAACCCCGCAAAGTTCAGCTGATCATGCCAGTCCCGGCACCCACGCAGGCCCCGGGGTGGGGGGCGAGTGAGGACAGGAGGGGCGGGGGAGGAGAGGGCAGCCAGCCGGGGGCTGCCGGCACCAGAGGGCCCAAGTACCGGAGTCTTTGGGATTAAGTGGCCAGGTAATTTGCTGGCTAGGACAGGAAGCTCCTCCTTCTCCCCCTCTCCACCTTCGCCTTCTCTGGTTCTCTTCTTTCCTATGTCTACCGCTGTGGTTCCCTCCCCCCTCCCGTGGTTTTCCCGGAGCTGCCTTGCCTAGCACAGCACCTGGCTGAGAATGCAGGGAGGCTGGTGAACGAGAGCCAAAAGCGGCGAAGTTCAAAGGCGAGGTGGGCCAGGACAGCACGCACTCTGACATAAGCGCGGGGCGGTGACTCCCCAACCTGGGCGCCAATCAGCAGCAGAGAAGGCAAGGGGGCCCACCTGCCAACGCGCCGGGGGAGGAAAGAGAGCGCGCGACTAGTGGGGGCGGGGAGAGGTGTGAGGGAAAGACCGAGAGAGGGAGAGAACAGAGCGGCCAGCTCAGGACTGGGGACTTAGATTCCACATTGTTTCTGGCACTGTCAACAAATAAAACTCTTCGTGGCTGTTTCCTTTCCCGGTCGTGCAAAGGAGAATTAGGTCTTAGAATACAAAGACCTAGGGATGGGGTAGCAAAGCGAGTGAGCCGAGAGCGCGTGTTGATAAATAGGACAGCCTCACCGCTAAATGCAAGGACACCACTTCCCTCCTTGTCAAAGATCCTCTGAAAAGAAAAAGAGTATATCAAACTCAGGTTAAAGAGTGAAATAAACTCTTCCAGACATACCCTTGGGGCCCTTTGGCGGCTTTCTCACGGGATGCCCCTCCGGCTCCGCCTCCACCCTTGCCCCAGGATGTGGAGCCGGGGCGAAGCGCTGGGTCCTGGGCTAGCACAGCGGTGCGTTCCAAGCCGTTGCAGGAAAGCCTCGTGTCTGGCAGTGCAGTTTAAAAAACCCTGGTGGGTGAGCCTTGAAGAGCGCAGCGATCTGCTCTCCACTTTTGTGGAGCGGCCAGGGAATGGGATTTCGGTCAAGATTCCTATTTACGATATTATATATTTAGTGTTTTTAAATCTCCAACTTCCCCCCTACATCTGTTTGTACGGGAAGGATAGCCTGGAGGCCCGGCCTCCTCCCGGTGGGGCATGGGGGCTTTCCCGTTGCCCCTTCTGCAGATGCCCTAGAATGGAGTCTCAGGCTGTATGGACATCCAGGGTCGATTTGTCCCTGGGTACCTCTTCCATCTAGTGAGACTTAGAGACTCGTTTCCTGCGTCAGATGAGCATTCTTCGGGTAAAGAGGACGAAATAACCTGCAGAGCCAACCTGCGTGCCTGTTCCCTTTGAATAATTGCCTGCCCAATGTGAAATGCCCTTGGGGGAAATATTTATTAAATGGAAACCATTGTCCCAGGCCCAGCAGGACCTGCGTGTGTTCCAGGCTTATTGGCTTTTGCACCAGCCTCTCTTGGGAGGACCGACCAGAAACGCACAGCTCGGAGGGCTTGGAGGGGTTAGTGGTGGGGGAGGTAAGCAGAAAATAAGGAGGCAGGGAGACAGGCTTTCTTTAGCATGTAGTGTATCGAATATGAGGGGAAGGCTTTGTGTCTCCTTCCTATGGTTAGACCCGTGGCATTTCTCATCCTGAGCAGGCTCTTCAGAGAGGTGGGCGCTATGCCCATTTTGCAGATTAGTAAACTGAGGTTGAGAAAGGCTAAGTGATTTGCCAAATAACTCCAGTGGGGAGTGGTGATGCTTTGAAAACTGCTATTTTGTTTTCCACTCCACGCTGCCGCCGCAGGTCTGAAGATTAGATCGTGCAGCAAGCCCTTGACTCTCAGAGCCATCGAAACCTGCCTTGTAGATAAAGCTCACCGGAAGACTGATCTTTACGTCTGCTCTTGTTTCACTTAGGCTCTGGTCGGTGTCCTGGCTTCCCTGGCAGTAGACTACATTACTCTTAGCACCAGCCCTGGCCTTCATCCTGCCCTCTAACCTTGTTCTCTGTAAGAAGTTTCACTTAGCCTGGCATATCAGGAAGTAGAGGTGTTTTCCAGCCCAGTCCGGGGAGGGTGTCAAGAGTCTCAGGCAACCCCTACTCAGATCGGACTAGCCTGCGGACTAAGCGCTGCTCTCAGAGCCTGCCAGGAATCAAGGTCTGAGAGCCAGGCCGTTTGAGTTCCACTGGGTGATCTCCACAGACTGAGGAAAGAGTGACAGAAATGCTCGTATCTGCAGAGAGCTATAGCATCTGGCGGAGACCCGCCGACTCTCACTCCGACTCTCACTCCGGAACCCTCGGGGGGACACCAAATCCACACACGAAGTTAATGGGCTAATGCAAACCAGCCTCTAAGAAACTGCTCAAGAAGGGGATCTGGCACAAGTTCCTAGACCCTTTCTCTCTTCGCAGCCTCTGAGCCAACTCATACCGGTTGCCCCGAGGCAACTCGAGGCAGGCCTGCACCCTTCTTCACTTCCTCAAATTTTCTCCTCCACCTCCTGTCTGCGCTACTCTCTAAACATCTTACACTCCCTCCTAGTTCGTAATCCAAGACTCCTGAGCGGTTTAGTACAAAGGGCAAGCAATGGTGGGGTGGCAGTTTGTGGGCAGGGCCCCAAAGTACTTCCCAGGGTTCCGGAGTCCCAGGCGCCAAACGCCTGCACCGATCCTGGAGGGAGCCAGTAGCCCCTTGCGCATCTTGGCCTTGAGACTCGAATTCGCGCTGGCAGGGTACTGAGGGTTGAGGGCCTTGCCTTCCCAGCTTGGCATCCCGGTGTCTCTAGGCGAACCTCGCAGCCGCTCACAACCCTTACACAGTGCTGTTTGGCTACGGGTTTATTCAAGACTCAGTTCTGGGCCCCTCGAAGAAGTTCCCGTGATTCCGGAGTCTTTACCGGTGCTGTCTCCAGCCCATGCCTCTACCTTCTTCTGAGCTGTCCCTCTAAGCTCTGCCTCCTCGCCAGGCCTAGATCACTAGGCAGACGTCCTGGAGAGGTGGCCCCTCTTTGGTCACCGCAGCTTTGGTCACCGCCCGAACAGGTCTTAAGACAAAGGTCGCCTAAATGAGCCTACAGTTTTCTTCGCCACCTGAAGCTGGGACCTCAGGCGGTCAGGCCACTCCTCAAAGCTGGAAACCTCCTTGGGAGGAGGCTTTTTTTTGCTTCCGCGTTTGAGGGAAGAATCCACGTACTCCCTTAAGTATGTACGCGCACCTTTACGCAGCGCAATAACTTAAAGCACGACGCGTGCCAGACTAAGCCTTGTGTCTGGACACCTGAGGAATAGGAATGCTGCCAGCGAAGTGTCCTTCTTCGTGTAGAAGTGAAGGAGGGACCTCGGAGGTCACGACTTATTTACTTCTGGCCCAGCTCCCTCACCACCCCCATCCTCCCCGGACTCCGCATGGTCCTAGGCGCGCCTTGCTCTCCGGCCGCTCTGGGTCTTGAAAGGGAGCATCTCCTTTCAGCCAACTCCTAATGGTACTTCAGGTCTCTTTCAAGGCTTCACCTCTTCTGGGGAGACCTCTTCGATTCCCCTGCTGGGCTAAGACCCCTCCCTATGCTCTCTCTCTCACGCCCGTTCCAACTCATGCCCCTTTCCCAGCCTCGCGTGGAGCCCTGTAGTAGCCCGCGTGATCCACCAGACTTCGAGCTCCTTGGAGGCAGTAACTGCATGTTTTATCTTTGAGTGTCCAGTGGCGCAACTCCGAGTGCAAAGAAGACGCTAGATAGTTTCTTCTGCTCCGGCTTAAACTTTTACAACAGGCCTTTCCCAGTCTTGCGGCAGCTGGGGAAGATCCCAGGTGTAGCCTGGTAGAGCCCAAACGCGGAAGTCCCGGGCTTCCAGGCCCGCACCCACCTGCCTGGCCTCAGCGTTCTGCCTCCCTCCAGCCACCACCTCCTCCTCTCTGGTGGGCTGAAGATCTCAGCTCCTAGGCCTCCGGGACAGAACGACGGCGGAGCGCCAAGAGGAATGCGCGCAAATGGTGATTTGGAGAACACGGTCGTGAGGTGGAGGACGTGAGGGAAGCTTGCCACTCGGCTCGCGCCTGGCATGTTTTCGGAAGAGGCCAGCAGAGTCAACCGCGTTCGCTTCGGCTGAGGCGCCGGGCACTCGCAGAACGCCAGTCCTGCGGACTTACTGCGGCCCCGCCGGCATTCCGGAGAGGAGCTGAGGAAGTTCCAGGTATCGGTTTCGGGGACCCTCCGCGCCTCCCTAGCTCGCTGCGGGGAGTGTGAGAGCGAGGCACACTTAGGTGTTTACAAGAGCGTTAATTCAGCCCATCCGTGAGCCTCTACAACCTAGGAGCCAACATCGAGGATAATAAATTGATCTTGGGAAATAATGCACCTTGGTCAAATTATAAACTAAATTTTTCTTATTGCCAAAAATATTGTAATATTTGGCATCCTTGCTTTTCCTTTATCCGTGTTCAGACATATACCCCATATCTCTAAAGTGCTCAAAAGGACGCAGGACTCTCTGGTCCTATTAGGACATTTTTTTTTTTTTTTTTTTGGTAATTGCTGTAGTTTTTTTTTTTAATTTAAAATTTTTTTTTAAAATTCTGTAATTTCCCTCCAGAAATCAGCCCACCTCACTCGTCTTGAAATTTTTTAAGAACTTTAAGTGTCCCTCGCAGCCAAGATGGCACAGGAGGGCATGGCTTTCACCAAGAAAGAATGAGAAAGCTAACTTAACCGGGCCCCACATGCCTGGAGTGCCTGCTACCTCACATTTGCAAGGCCCAGCTGGAAAACCTGCTTGACTGGGCTGAAGGACACAGCTGTCTCAACACCAAGAGCCTGCCCAGGTAAGGAGAATTTTTGATACTTCAAACTGCCTTACCTTAGCAGGGATCTGTTTGAAGCAGAGCTCACGTGATTCACAGACTTGGTGAAAACTAGTGGAGGATTGCATAACATCTACACACATATCCCCCAAAAATGTAATGGGTGGGAGCAGCAGTAGGGATTTGAAATCTTTCTATTCATTCATTCAAAGCCTATTTATTGAGCACCTACTATGTGCTAGGCACCATGCTGGAATACAGCAGTGAACAAGACCTGCAAAGGTACTTCTCCCATGGAGCTTCCAGCCCAATGGAAGACAGACAAAAAACAAGAAACAAATCCTGGGGTGATTCCTGGTCCCACCACCCAGTAGTTGCATCACTTCAGGCAAGGTACTTAACTTGTGTCCTGATCTCTTCACCTCTAGTGGGTATAATGGATTATTATCAGGGCTAAATAAGTTATTGTAATGAAAACCCTTAACAGTGCTTGGCATGTAGAAACTGCTCAATAGAGGTCAGATTGTATTATCTTATAATTCATAAAGAAGTTATTTTTCTGATAGTGTTCAGTGGCAAAAAGGGAATCAGGGTGATGTGACAGGCTGAGGGAAGGAAGTCTCATTTACATTGGGTGATCAGGAAGCTGAACACAACAAGAAGAAGGCAGCCTGGTAAAGAAAGGGGAGATAAAGTAGAAGCAGCAGGAAATCTCACTGCCTGGAGAGGTGACTAACTAAGGATGCCTGAGAATGTAAGGGACTAGGGTGGCTGAAACCTGGCCATAACCCTGGGAGAGTTTAAGGTAAAGGCTGAGTGAGGTTGGCAGCTTCCGTATTACCCAGGGCCTTCTAGGCTCCACATAGAGTTTAGGTTTTATTCTAAGTGTACTGGGAAGTTACTGGAATGAGACACACCAAAATTAGGTAACAATCCTAGAACCACTCACACAAAATACTGGTTAGGAGACACTCTATTTCTAATCTATTTAGATTCCTCTATTCATGGAGGAATCTTACCTTAAATTATGGGCCAGAAACTTTATAAATGGACAAACTTTAATTGGCCCTGGGGTCAGCTCTTTACCGTGCCTTAAAAAATAAGGCTACTCCTGCTGAGTAGTTTGGATTCCTCTTATCTCTCCTTTCCTTTTGGGAAGCCAAGGGGAAAAAAGAAAGGATGGTCATAGCTCTTGATGAATCCGAAAATTTGTCCATTGGTATTCAGTTCATATTAGCGGCCTAATGGGTCCCTGACTTACTCTTCCTACTTCCCACCAAGTGGTGCTTTCCTCCTTCCCTGTGGAGAATGACAGGCCTCTGAGCTGGCCCTTTCTGGAGACACTGAATCTACATATAGGCATCTTGAATATCTCAGACTGAGAAATAGAGGATTTATATATGAGCAAGTGATGTTTCTTGAAATTAAAAAAAAAATCCCAGTGGTTATAAGAATAGGAGAGACATTTTGTTCTAAAATAAAAGCCAAAAGAATGTCAACATTGTATGCTTCTGTCTTGGGTTTTATTGTGTTCAGGTGTTTCACATGCATTAGGGCTCCCCCACCCCCATTCTTCTGATGTAAGAGTCCTTGGTCAGCTTTTTCATAAATAATACTCTTTAAGACTCTTTTGCCTAATACAATCGGCCAAGTTATTGGAGCATACATTCTCTTGCCAGTTTTATCACAAATTATGCACTGCAGAGGATAAGACCAAATTCTGGCAACAAGCCCCAATCAAGGATCAGAATAACACTTCTTTTTGTACCTACCTCTGCTCACAGCCTAAATAGCAGGAAATATTGGGGCACTCAGCAAAAAGTGCAACATAAAGTGTGTTTCTTTTCATGTACTTGTTGTTTCTTTAAAGCATCATTTTTACATGTTCTGAAGACCAAACCCTTAGTATTTTATTTAATACTGAAGTATTGTTAAGTTGATTTGTTAAGTTGATGCAGTGCAAGACCTTCCAATTACTGTGAGACCTTAGGCAAATTACTGGACTTCTTTTGACCTCTCTTTTCTCAGCTGCAGAATAGGGATGATAATACATTGGATGGTCAGGAGCCTGAACCCAGGTTGTTTGGTTGGTTGGTTGGCTGGCTATCAGCCTTGGTGTTGCGTATCTATTGCTGTGTAACAATTACTCCTAAAACTTAGTGGCTTAAAATAACAAACTTTTATTATTTCACATGTTTTCTGAGGGTCAAGAATTTAGGAGCCGCTTAGCTGGGTGGTTCTGATTCAGGGTGTCTTAAAGGAGTACAGTCTAGGTGTTGCTGGGCTTGCAGTCACCTGAAGGCTTGGCTGACTTGGAGGGTGTGCTTCCAGGCTCACTCACGGAGCTCTTAGCAGGGGGCCTCTGTTCCTTACCACACTGGCCTCTTCATAAGGACTGCTTGTGACATGGCATTTTGATTCCCCTTGTGCAAATGATATGACAGGGACCAAGACAGATTCCAGGTACGGTGTGGGAGGAGACGACACAAGGGAGCAAATACTAGAAGGAAGGATCACTGGAGGCAGTTCTGGAGGATAACCAACACAGGCTCCAAGTGGGTAACAGAATGGAAAGAGCTTTAAAGGCAGCAAAACACTGTAAATCTAAGTTACCCACCCTGGTTGTTTCTTCCAGACATGATCACAGCTAATTCTTGGCAGAATTGTGCAGAGAAACCCATCTTGCCTTGAATTCTACCTCTTCTGTCTGTCAGTGAATGTTTGGCCTTGCTGGGGTTGGCCCTTACTCATTTTCCGGTTTCTTTAACACCATCCTACTTGTCACCATTTTCATCCCCAAACTGTGTCTTGTTAACTTCTGTCAGCTTCTATGAGCTAACAGACTCACTCATTATGGTGCTGAGAAGGGACTCAAAGAGCTAGGTTTAAGGAGAGGGCTGCAGGAGACCCCGGTCAGTGGGCCTGTGATGGGGAGATGATACCGTTGAGCAGGGAGCCTCTAGCAGCACCCCTGAAATGATGCCACTTCCCTCTCTGTTTGCCCTTCGGCTAGTCTGGATCCTGAAAAATACAGTTTGATAAAATATGAAAATTAGTTAACACTCAGTTGCTGAGGAGCCAGTACATTGACTTGGAGTATGCTGATCAACTTGACATTTTTCTTCATGTTGTTGTTGTTATTTAACTTTTGGTTTTACTGACCTAATCTGTTCATTTCATTTAAAAAAGCAGAAAATGCTAAAGACTGGCAAGTCTCTTGCCTCAGGAAACTCCTGCTCTTTGTAAACCCCAAAGTGCCTCTTTCCAAAGATAGTCATTTTCCGTTCTTTGTGAATCTCTTCAGGTCTCCATGTTTCTAAAAAGTGTGCAAACTGCTATTTACTGGCCTGATAGGCGAGGAGTTAGCTTTCTGATCCCACCCCCATGCCATCTGCTTTCTCTCCTCCACCTTCCTGATGAAGTTCTGTTACAGGTTGGTTTTTGTTGTTGTTAAGTTAACAGTATTTACATTATTATACCTATAGAGATATTCACAGTTGAACTTTGTAGGGTATTATGACTACTTCCATTTCCTACTTGCCACAATTGCCCTCTTCCCCCCCACTTCCAAAGTAACAGCTTTGTAGCTGTTACTAACTCGCCCCTCATACAATTTCGCACTAGGTCAGCCATGTCAGGAAGTCTAGCATTCTAATCTCTTTCTTGAAGACATCCTTTCTGTCTTGATGTCTTGAAGACATCTCATCCTTTCCTTCTGGGTTGACTTTCCTAGCTTCTGTCTCTCACACCTTCCCTGTTCTTATTTACTCCAAGGCTTAGTTGGAGTGTACCTTCCAGTGTTTTCACCAGGTTGAAGAGATGGCATGACAGCTGCATTCCTCAATAGGAATCTGTTTTTTTTTAATCTTTAATTTTTTTATTATGTTATGTTAGTCACCATACAATATGTCATTAGTTTTTGTTGTAGTGTTCCAAGATTCATTGTTTGCATATAACACCCAGTGCTCCATGCAATCCGTGCCCTCCTTAATACCTATCCCTGGGCTCACCCATCCCCTACCACCCTCCCTTCTAAAACCTTCAGTTTCTTTCCTGAAGTCCCTATTCTCTCATGATTCATCTCCCCCTCTGGTTTCCCCCCTTCATTTTTCCCTTCCTTCCCCTAATGTCTTCCATGTTATTCCTTACGTTCCACTAGTAAGTGAAGCCATATGATAATTGACTTTCTTTGCTTGGCTTATTTCACTCAGCATAATCTCCTCCAGTCCCATCCATGTTGATACAAATGTTGGGTATTCATCTTTTCTGATGGCTGAGTAATATTAATAGGAATCTGTTTAAGTCTTACTGTTCCACTCTGGAACATGTGCTTCTCTGTCTGTGCCTAGGGTCCCCTTCACTTCCCTCCTGTGTTGGAGCTCCAGTTTTTGTGTCCTGTCTTCCCCTCTCAGGGTTTATGCTTCATGTTTTTGGATTGTAGGAATGTCTACATTATTTTATTTAATACTCCATAAGCCTAGGTGGAGAAATCTTTATTATCCTCATTTTGAAGATGAAGAAACTGATGCCTAAAAAGTCAGAGAAGTCTTGCCCATAGTTATAGAGCGAATAAGTGGTGGAGCCAGGATTTGAAATCACGTGTTGTCTGACTCAAGAGCTTGCCTTTTGCTATCCGAATCCCCTCCGCGTGAACATGATGTGAGGTAGAAGAGGGACCGTGGATTCTTGAGAGCTATATCTTAAGAAGACTCCTTGAGCAGGGGGCCTTGATCATCTTCCTTCAGGAAAGGATGGGAAAGATTGCATAGGCTGAGGGGAGGAAAAGAGGCAGGTCGGGGGAATCTGTATGCATTGGGGCAGGTGTATGGATGGGGTGGAGAAATCACTATGAACTAGGAAAAGGTGAAAGTTTAGGCAAACCAGGTCTCAGTGTCACTGGATGTTAGAATGAGGGGCTGGCAATCTATTAGGTGGGCAACAAAAATGGTAGGCTTTGGAGATGAGGAGTGAGAGGTTAACAGTGGGACTTCATGAAGTGCAGTATGAGAATGTTATATAGATGGATGGAGATGGGAAGACACTGGAAGTTGCTCTGTGCTTATTTACTGTCTTTATTCTGGGTAAGCATGTGCAATGTCTCTGCTAATATAACATTCACTTTAATAAATTCCCCTAAATTTTACTTTTATCAGAAAGCAGAAATGTCTAGTCTGCTGATGAGGACTTATTTTGGTTTATTATTATGGTTTTAACCAAATATATCTTGCAGCAGTTCTTTGCTAAAAATATTTTTAGGTTTGTACTTACTATGCTAGGGAGTGGATTGATTCTCTTATCAACCTAGGTTCAAGAGCTAAATTCAGTAGGATAATTTTAGCAATGATTAGTCTTCAAATAAATCAGGGCAGTCCGTTTATAATCCTAGGATTATAGTTTAGAAGGTAATCTCAGTCCTTGTATTCCATAGTACTTATCACACACTGAGATTCCTTGTTTATTAATCTCCACAATAGACACAAGCTTGTGAGAGAAAGAAGCCACCTTGGAATGGCACAATGAGGGTCACTTATGAACATGCATATCATGGGGCCAGGTTTGATACATAGGTTTGTCTGATCTTACTCTATCATACAGGCTTGCTGAAATACTTATTTAAAGATTTTGAAACATAGGACATACTTATTAGTATATGAAGATGATTTTGAGCTAAGTAACTGGGCCAGGTATCTTGAAGTTGTTTTGTGGTACTGGTAGGTGGCACAGAACCCTCTCCTCCATTGTTTTTTTTTCTTTTTTTAAGATTGTATGTATTTATGTAAGAGAGAGAGAGAATGAGTAGGGGGAGGGGCAGAGAGAGAGGGAGAAGCAAGCTCCCTGCCAAGCAGGGAGCCCAACGCAAGCTCAATCCTAAAACTCTGGAATCATGACCTAAGCCGAAGACAAATGCTTAACTGACTGAGCCACCCAGGTACACCCTCCCTTTCATTGTACACCGTCCAATCATTATTCTCTGATTTGTAACATGAAATCTGTGAGACAAAGCTCACTGGCCAACCAACAGTCATTTCCCCTATTCTTCCTTGTTAATCAGACCTTGAATTTTTTAATACCTAGCACTTAGGGGCTGCTTGATTAAACCAATAATAGACTCTCCATCTGCTTGCCAGGGATGGATTTAAAGGTGGGCATGTGACCCAGGCTGGCTGAGTGGAAGTCTGCTCTGGTGTGAGGTTTTGGGAAATGTTTTTCTTGCTTTTCAAAAGAGTTGCACAGGAGGAAATGATGCCGTTTTTCTGTTTGGGGATGTTGTTGTCAGTATGTCACCACAATTGTCGCTGGGACTAGGGTAGCCTCCTTAGAATCATGGAGGGAATGCGTGAAGAGAACATATTAGTAAGACAAGAATGGGAGTGGGAAAAGAGAGGGAATCTGGTTCCTTGAGGACTTTGTAGAGTTGCTGAATAATCAACTTTGGAACCCAATTTTGAAACTTCTTGATATGTGAGAGAATTTGTTTTTCCTTATTGTTTAAGTCCTTTCTGGCTAGGTTTTCTGTTGGTGAGAACGCTGAATCCTAACCACTAGACCACCAGGGACAGGTTTTCTATTGGCATAGTCAAAAGCTCCATATGTATAGCAAAGCCTCCCTTGTTCACTGTTTCAGGTTTTGTCTAGAATTAGACTTAGCTGAATTTATACAACCATGGCTAAGCTTTTATGTGTAGAAGCTGAAGCTCTTTTGGTATGCACATCTGAACTTTCTTTTTATGGATTTTCTGTTCACCTATACTCTATTTTCACATACTTTAATGTAGTAAAATTGTGATTATTTTTACTGACCAGTTTCTTTATGTTGGCATCTGCTTGCTGTATAAATAACCCCTCAGTTTCGCAATCTAGGGGGAATAGGATTGAGCTGGGCTGAGTTTCTTTCTGTAATGTTCTTGGAACAGCAACTACTGCTCTCCCTCAGCAGCTGCTAGAAACCAAGGTGTTGGCCTCAATGAGACTGGGGTTTGGAACCCCACACACATTGTCATTTCTCAGGTCCTATCCTGAGTCCTGTGGTTCTGCTGTTCTTGCCAGTCCTGTTGCAGAGAAGTTTCTCTGTTCATCTGTGGCTCAGAACATACTCTCTTCAGTGGGGTTGCCCTAAAGATCCACCCGCCTGTGAAGTCTTTCTTAGCATGTTTCCATGTACAAACTTGGTTGTCTCTTTCTCATTTTTTCCACTGCTCTCCTGGCTCATAAGGAACTATTCAGCTGGTTCTTCCCAGTCCACTGTTGCTTAGGGGAGAACACTTCCCTCCTAGCCATCTGCCACCCAAAGGGGTTGAGACTATTAAATCGTGGATTTTATGTAGATGGTGGGTCAGTAGAGACATGGAGGACCTGGGAGTGCCCTCAGGTTGGTGACACTAAGCAGGATTCAGCTTACTCGAAGTTCAGGTCATTGAAGTGCAAAAACTCTACCAATCCCCCGTTCAGTAGAACTGAATTTTCCCTCCCTTCCCATGCATCTTAGTTGCCCTATGCTTCTTCCTCCTCCACTCTCCTGTGTAGTCAAACTTTCTTTCCAGTAGTAGAAAAACCTCCTTGGGAAAATAAGCACCCCAATCATCTGTCTTTTGCTTTGAGGTAGTTGGTATTTATAGTTGCTTCCCTAGTTCCCCACTCTCACAACTATGAGAGTGGCCGGGGAAAGGAAAGACCTTGAGGACACCTCTGAGAGACAAGGGGTGAGGGAAGTGTGCTGAAACACAGAGTAAGTTACTAAGGGAAATAACCTTGCCACTCTTACATAACTCTCTTTGTCTTTTTTTTTTTTTTAAGATTTTATTTATTTATTTGACAGCAAGAGCGCACAAGCAGGGGGAATGGAAAAGGAAGAAGCAGGCTTCCTGTTTGGCAGGGAGTCCGATGTGGGACTTGATCCCAGGACCCTGGGATCATAACCTGAGCTGAAGCCAGGCACTTAACCAATTGAGCCACCCAGGCACACCTCTCTTTGTCTTTAAAGTAAATTTCAAATGCCTGTTTGAGCTTCAGTTTCCTAAAATGTAAAACAGATATATTAATGCCTTTCCCATGGGTTGATGTTAGGATAAAAAATGAAATTTGGCAAGAGACCCAACAATTTGGAACCAAATAGAAACAAAACAAAGTGTTATCATTTCTCCATTATTCCTCTTTCTCACTATGGCTCCCAATAGCCCCTGACTCTTACCCTGAGGTTACACATGTTATATCTGTTCCATTACATTGTCTAGACTTGAGTCAAATCACCAACCTGGATGACAAGGAAGCTGGGATTGGCAGTCTTTGTTTTGGGAAGACAGGTGCTTTCCCAAATATTCTGTTATTGTGGAAGATGAAAAGATGCTGGGGACAGCCAGTGGTCTCTGCTGTTATCATCTTGGTAGTCCCCCCCCTTCTTTCTTTTCCTTGGGCACAGATTTTTTTTTAAGATTTTATTTATTTGACACACAGAGAGAGATCACAAGTAGGCAGAGAGGCAGGCAGAGAGGGGTGGGGGGAAGCAGGCTCCCTGCTGAGCAGAGAGCCCAATGCGGGACTCGATCCCAGGACCCTGAGATCATGACCTGAGCCGAAGGCAGAGGCTTAACCCACTGAGCCACCCAGGTGCCCTGGGCACAGATTTTTAACAAGGAGTTCATGAGAACACCTTAAACTAATTAAGAATATATATCACACCCTCTTGTGTCTTGCTGGCAAAACCTACCTTTTACTTTAGAAGCTAAAAATAGCAAATACACACATTCATAGTTTCTGCATTTATGGGTAAGTATGACACCTCATCATGGATGAGGAGGCCATGAGATATTACATAGGTGGTGTCTGTTGAGGACTTGAGGGAATGATTTTCTTCCCTAATGAAAAAAGAAACTGTATTGGACATTGCTGGTGTATCACTTCAAAATCCCCTCAGCCCCTCTACTGGGGTGACCACCTCTGTACAAAGCAGTGCCTGTCTGTGCAGGTAGGGTTTGACAGGGCCTCACCTGGGCCCAGGCATCAGAGTTCTCACTTCCTGTTCTGGAGCTCCTTTGATGCTGCACTCCTGGAAATCCATGGGGACCACGTTTTCTGCCCTCATGGAAGCATAACCTCGTGATGTGGGAGAACTTAATACCTGTGAAGCAGACCTTGACCACTGGGAGGTCAGGGGTGATAAACCCTTTTTCTTTTGTCTCCTGAATGAACGGTTATGAGATGTAGTTCATAAGTCTTCTCATAAAGTTCCAATATGTTTGAGAACCAGTTTCTCACAGAAGTGGCCACATCAATAATGCATCCTGTATTGGCTTTCTTCCATTCCTGTTTCACTGCCCATATCCGAGACTCCTATTCTTTATTAGGGAATCAAATTTCCTAACCAAATACCTGCACACAAATCTTTGTCTCAAGCTCTGAATTCAGAGAAGCCTAGACTAAGAATTCTTCTAAGAGAGATGTTCTATCTCTTTCTTTTCTTCCCCTTCCAACCCTCTCCTCCCTTCTCGTTCCTTCCAGTTGTCTCATAGGGATGAGGTATGTGGAACAACAGCAACCATTTTTGACCATGAGGAGTAAGTGCAGGGAATCACTGAATAGCTGATGTAGAGTCTTTACATTGGTGAGCCACTGAACCAAGCCAGAAATGATCTACCTTAGATGTTTCTGTTATGTGAGAAAAGTAAACAACAATTATTTAAACCACTTCTAGTTGAATATTATGGTACTTGTAGCTGAAAGCATTTTAACAGAGTCCATGAAACCATTCGCTTGTAGATGAATATATAAAACCAGCACACATATTTATTCACTCTTGTTTTTCAAATGCATGTTAGTGAACTACAAATTCGTTTAAAAGGAGAGGCAAGCACTATTGTTTGGTGCCTGACATGTATTCTGCCCTTCTTCATAACAGAACCCATTCACCCTTTTCCTTGCCCTCAAGAGGCTGGGGGAAGTAGACTCACTCCCAGCTCCAATAGTGAGCCTAGTCTGTTTCAGTCTAATCCTACTCTACGATCATCATTGGTCCAGGAATGGGCATATGCACATATTTAGGCCAATGAAACTTGAGGAGAAGGTTTCTAAGAAGCTTTTGGGGACCCTTTCCCTTCCACAAAAGAGAACTACAGGAAGAGGTAGATTTTCATAGCTTTCACATATGTGTCTGAATGTGGTAGCTGGAGTGCCACCGCTGTTGTGCTGCCAGTCTGGGGACAAAACCCACAGTGAGGAGACAGAATTGCATGATAGAAAGACCCTGGGGCCATGATGATGATACTGATCTAGTGAATCAGCTCTCTGAAGTCCTTTCTCTGGCCTTTCTGTTGTATGATATTATATATATATATACATATATACCTATACATATGTACATATATACAAGAATATATATATTCTTTTTGTTGAAGGCAGGTTGAATCTTGATTTCTGTGTCTTGCCACAGAAAGCATCATAACTGGTTTAAATTGTTATTAATTTAGTTTAGCTTTTTGTTCCATGTTTTCTCAGTTATCAGGTACCCAAAGCTTATCCCCAATCATGCTGAAATCTGTGAAATATTGGGATGTTAGAAGGGATCTATATCCCCTCCAGTTGGAAATAGTTATGTTAGAGTATCTTTCAAGCCTGTTGCACACCTCCTCTTTTGGTTCTTATTGGCTTTTTTCCCCTTTCTCCTCCTCCAAGGTCTTAGAGGGTATTCAGGGTGAGAAATCAAGAAAGAATTAGCAAGGGTACTGCCAGGCTACCTTTGCCAATGCAAGGGAGAGGGTTTATCCAGAGGAGGGTAGAGTGAATACTTCTTGGGGCAGAGCTTGGTTCTTGATGGTCACTTAGTAATTGGATGATTTTAATGAGCTTTTATGGGAAGGGCAAGAGGTAGATTTTGTAACTGTTTAGTAGAAAACTAGCTCCAAAGATGTGGAATAACGTGTTCATGGTGGAAAATTCAAGTCAATTACACTCAATTCAGTGAATTTACTCTGAGACCTAATATGGTCAGTGATGCATGAACTACCATAGTATATAGTTCCTACTCCTGCCATTAAAGCCCAAGAGCAGTTATGTAATGTACATGATGCCACCTTATGCTACATGACACATGCTACCAAAATGGTTGACAAGTAAATTGTAACACCTAAGAAGTAAAAACTACTGGCTCTTCAGACTTTGAGAGCTTACAGTCCAGCTTGGGGAAACTTTGCTCTGCTGTCACCATTTGGACTGACTGATAAAACCAAGAACATCTCTAGGTGGGATGAAAATGGAATAAAGTGTGCAGAGACTGGCTCTACCAGATGTTAATAAATGTTATGAGAAATATATTTCCTGAAATCCAATTCTTTTAGGAAACCCTAAGTTTCCTAGGTTAAAAGTAGGTATAAGTTTCCTTTACTGCTGGTTTTCTGTGGCCTTTATTTCATATGCCAGTGGACATTGTGAATCTTTAAGAGAAGAATGCTATATGAATCTTCCCAAATTTATTTGGCCAAGTAATTCTTTTCCTTTTCCTTTTCTTTCTCTTCCCTTTTGCTTACCCTTCCCCTTCCCTTTCGCTTACCCTTCCCCTTCCCTTTCCTTTTCCCTCCCATCTCCCCACACCTCTTTCTGTCAGGGAATTCTTTCTTCAGAGGTCTGATCTTGTGGACTATCTTTTGGGGAACACTAGTCTAGCCTAATGGAATCTAATAATAGGGTCTTCCCTAAAAATGAAGCACTGCAACTACAAATAGTAGATTATTTGTTGAGAATGTAAAACTATCACATAACTGAAATTAAAATCAACCTATCTGTCCTCCTATATTTCTTTTCTTTTTTTTTTAAAGATTTTATTCATTTATTTGTCAGAGAGAGCACAAGCAGAGGGAACAGCAGGCAGAGGGAGAGGCAGGCTCCCTACCAAGCAAGGAGCCCGATTCTGAATTGGCATTTTCTCTTACAGCTTCACAAAATTTTCCTTTTGGTTATCACTTAGGTGTTGTTGTTTTTTTCATGAAATTTCAGCTTGTGGTGTTTTATTTTGACTTTATTTTATTTAAATATTTAATTTATTTATTTGACAGAGAGAGATAGCAAGAGAGAGAGCACAATCAGGGGGGAGCAGCAGGCAGAGGGAGAGCCAGATTCAGGGCTCAATCCCAGGACCCTGGGATCATGACCTGAGCTGAAGGCAGATGCTTAACCGACTGAGCCACCCAGGCTTCCCTGTCCTCCTATATTTCTGATACTTTGCCCTGTTTAGAATCTCTCTTTTGGGAATAATAGCTAACAATGTGATCAGTTTACTTTGGGAGTAACACTTAAGTCAACAGGGTCTCTGAGTATGACCAATGTGCTTTCTCCAAGAGCATCTTACATTGGAAAACTATTTGTGGTTTTCCCAGAACAGTATCTGACACCCAGCAGGAATGAATGCTTCAGTTGAGAAGACTGAGACTCCTCTTTTGACCATTGTTTTCTGCCCACTGGGGGTTAAAGAAAACCTCTCAGATCCCCAGAGATTCTTACGATCTAGAATGTAAAAAGACTTTGGATAATCTGTGGCTAGTGGTGAAATCTCTACCTGTGGATGAGAAGCACAGGTAGAATAGTATAAACCCATACCAGCCGGCCTTTGGGTTAAGTGAGATTCTTGATCACATAAAATGCCTGCCTGAGTAATGAAAGTATATCAAGTTATTGAATTCCATGCAGGAAGAATTTTGTGCAGTTACTTATAACTAACATAGAGTTTCCTCATGTTTCAAGCAGAGCATTGTCTGGTAAGTGATGGTAAGCAAAGATGACCTATAGGCAATTGCTGTAGGTATACTCAGCAGACCCACTCACCAGAAAGTCAATCTCTACGAGGGTAGGCTATGAAGAGGGAAAATGACAGTGATATGTCAGCTGATGTCCAGAACTAGCAGTGGGTGACATCACCCTGGAGCAAGAGAAGAAACAATTATTCATGTTACCTAGAAAGATAGTTTCTAAACCCAAGCCAGTTTTTCTCTTGTAGGTAAATGAAAGAACTAAGAAAAGAAAGGTTATATGGTGATCTTTTCTTGTCTAAAATTTAAAGGATGAGATTATGTTTTTCTCATTCTTAAAAACATACATGTCTTTGGCTAGGAAATGATAGTAGGTAGTAGCCATTTTTTAAAAAGTTTTAATATACTTGACCAAATAAAAAGTTATTAACTCTCATGTTAGTCTCATGGCTTTAAATTTTTGTGTGTTACATTTTTCTTGGGCTTTGTTTGAAATTACACTGGTCCATGTGTGGGAACCACTACTATGAAGCATGGTGAGAACTTGGTCAAGAGTTTCATGTTAAGTTGCAAGATAATGAGAGCAGGAGAGAAAGAGGCATAGAAATGACTTGGAGGATGTGAAAGTGAAGAAGAGAACAATGAGGATTCTCAAGGCAAATTTGAAATATAATATTAAAATACCATGTTTTAGGTACGTTAGTTAGGCAGAAGTAATGGTGATATAGCTATGATGCTGCCAGGGAAGCTGTGATGGTCCAGCTCCCTCAGGCTTGGTTCTGGTCCTCTATCCTGAGCAGATCTGTGCTTATGAGCCTCGAGGGAAAGAAGCCAGCTCTTTCTTGGTAAGAAGAGGGTTACAAAGTTAATTGCTCTTGTTTTAAGCACAAAATTTTAAGTTTATTATGAAATATTGTTCTGAAAATTACCCATGATTCTGCTTCCTATTAAGTGCTAGTTAGAAGTTAGCAAATCACATTTTTTTTCCAGATAAAAAATTTTTTATCGAAAACGGTGAGACACATGTTTTGAAATTCTAGGGTAAGAAGTTGCTGGACTCAAGCTATTGAGGTTTTATTAGCCCCATCTAATCATGATACTAAGATACTTCATACATGAGGTTTGACTATAAGAGAATGATATTAAATGCATGGTTGATGAAATCTGTCTCATTTCTCTATAGTAATATTACGGACATGAACAGAAACTTTTAACAGGGAGGAAATGTGGTACCTTTGGAGTCAAACTGATTTCAGTCTCTCAAGCATGGGCAAGTCACTTAACCTTTCTGAGCCTCAGATTCTTTAACTATAAAATGAGGACAAAACAAATTCCAGCCTGAGGAAATTATGTTCAATATGAGCTGAGAAAATACTAAAATCTTCCACTTATGCACTGAATCACCAGAGTGATAATAAATATATACCCAAGCTTTAAGACAATAAAGAAGACTGTGTACTATAAACAGAGAGTCCTTAATGGAAAAAGTGGAACAGGAACCAGATCAATAAACAGACACCATCATACTGCTCCCGAGGGCCCAGGTGGTCTCTGGGTTTTTGTATCATATTCTCTGAGTCTGAAATGCCCCACCAAGAGGCTATAGGCTATGTAAGTGACCCACAACAAAGTGACCAGTAACTCAGGGAAGTCACCTCAAAAAAAGAGGGACAATGTGACAGATTATATTTTCTTAATTAGCTATAATAATGTTTCCATTCCACATTCTATTCTTAAAATGTTACTTTGACATACCTTTCACTGAGAGATGAAATCTAGGTTTCTATTTCTTAAATTTTGGCAGGTTTTTCGCTATGGCAGAAGTAGTTATGGGACTTCCAAAACTAAGTCATAAAAGGGAATACAGGTTCCACCTAGGTCTCTCAGGACACTTGCTCTTGGAACTAAACTACTCCACACAGAAGCCTAAGCACTCCATTGTGGAGGTTCAGATGAAGAGAAACCAAAGCCCCTGATTCTCAGTCTGGGCTGAGTTTTAACTGACAGAAAACACCAACTGGCCCAACACACGAAGCTATCTAATATATCTACTTATAGCCATCAGAAAAAAAAAAAAAAAAAAGAGCCCGCGATTTATGGTTTGAATAGCACATTGAACTAGCTGAAGAGTGAATCAGTGAGCTGAGAAATTCTTCCAGAATGTTATATAAAGAGAATAAGAGATCAGAAATAAGGAAGAGATCAGATAATGCAGGAAATGATACAGTCCTAGCTTAACTGAAGTGAAGAAACCAACAGAAAGACAGCAGCAGCCCTTACCCGTAGATGAGCATCCCACAAGCATTCCAAGGGTGTAAATCCATACAACTCTGACTATCCATACTACTACACCTGACTACTATGCCAGTGTGCTCCAGAGTACACAGTTTAGCCCAGCTTCTACCAGGAATGTAAAAATAAGTTTCACTTTCCCACAAAATGTTTTTATTTTTTCTTTTATAAACTTTGTTTCACTTTTGTTCTCTGGCAATCAATTTGTATGTGTTTGATCTTCCTCTTAGTCAAGTAAATTTCAGCTGTGCTTTAACTAAACTGAATGTTTGTTATTTGACAAACGTATGAAAAAAATAAAGAAAAATGGAAATAGGTAAGGAAATTCAAATATTCTAATAAAAGTCTCAGGAAGAAACATTGAAGAGAATGGAAGAAAGGCAATATTTTAAAAAATAATTGAAAATTTGCCAACACCTGAGATGGTCTTAAGTTTTCAGATTATAGAGCCCATCAAATGCTGAACAAGATGAATAAAAATAAACCCATATTTAGACACATTGTTTTCTTAAAAACTATTTTATTTATTTATTTGAGAGAGAACTAGAGAGCATGTGACCACAAGCAGTGGGGAGGGGCAGAGGGAAAGGGAGAAGCTTAGCAGGGAACCTAGTGTGGGGCTCAATCCCAGGACTCTAGGATCATGACTTGAGCCAAAGGCAGATGCCCAACCAAGGTGTGCCATGCTTAAATACATTGTATGAAACTTAAGAACATGGGGCACCTGGGTGGCTCAGTGGGTTAGGGCCTCTGCCTTCGGCTCAGGTCATGATCCCAGGGTCCTGGGATCAAGCCCCGTGTCGGGCTCTCTGTTCTTTGGGGAGCCTGCTTCCTCCTCTCTCTTTGCCTGCCTGCCTCTCTTCCTACTTGTGACCTCTCTCTGTCAAATAAATAAATAAAATCTTTAAAAAAGCCTTTCGGCCGGAACCGCCATCTTCCAGTAATTTGCCAAAATGACCAACACAAAGGGAAAGAGGAGAGATACCCGTTACATGTTCTCTAGGCCTTTTAGAAAACATGGAGTTGTTCCTTTGGCCACATACATGCGAATCTACAAGAAAGGTGATATTGTGGACATCAAGGGAATGGGCACTGTTTAAAAGGAAATGCCCCACAAATGTTACCATGGCAAAACTGGAAGAGTCTACAGTGTTACTCAGCATGCTGTTGGCATTGTTGTAAACAAACAAGTTAAGGGCAAGATTCTTGCCAAGAGAATTAATGTACACATTGAGCATATTAAACATTCAAAGAGCTGAGATAGCTTCCTGAAGCGTGTAAAGGAAAATGATCAGAAAAAGAAGGAAGCCAAAGAGAAAGGTACTTGGGTTCAACTGAAGCGTCAGCCTGCTCCACCCAGAGAAGCACATTTCGTGAGAACCAATGGAAAGGAGCCCGAACTGCTGGAACCCATTCCCTATGAATTCATGGCATGATAACTATAAAGAAAATAAAAGACCTCAAGACTGTAAAATTGTTTCTCTTAATTGAGTAGAAGTGTAGTGTCCTTTCCCCGAAAAAATATTTAAAGCAAACTTTGTGTCCTAATTCATTGGGTGATGTCTTTATTCAAACTTAGTGCCTTTTTTCTTGCTGAAAGATCTGAGGTGGTTTATCATAGAAAAGAATATACTCAGTTGGTTAGAAAACTGCCAGATACTATTTTAAAAATATTTATGGTTGGAAAATAGTCTCTCCAAATCCCAAAGAAAAAAGAATTTAAAAAAATGTGTGAAAGGTTATCTGTTGCATTGCATTTAAGCTTAGAGAAAGTTGAGTCTTGGAATTGTATCCTGCCTTAAATTGTATCCTGCCTCCTGTGTTGTGAGGTTAAAGAACTTGCCTTTGAAGAGTACTATTTAAAAATAGATGGTTTAAAGCACTCTGTTTGGTTCCTACTAAATTGTTTTCCGTATCATTTCCTGTTCTGGTTTTCCTGTATGTTGCTCTGGCTCTTGGGAAAATTTTGATTCTTGGAATTGCTTGCTTTCCCCAGTTCCTTTGTACTTGTATCTTTCCCTGAAATACCTATACTTTAAGTTGGTGAATTCCTGATCATCCTTTGTTCACCTTGAGTGTCATAGGTGAACCTTCCCTGATAAAAGTAATTTATGGAGAGGAATGAATGGAAGTGCTTGGAATCAGAGAAGAGAAATTATGGTTTGGGATGGTAGAATAAATCCTTTATGCCTGTTCCCACTTAAAAAAAAATCTTAAAAACAAAAACATTAAGGAAAAGCAGAAAATTTAAAAGGTCGCAATTCCAAAAGGCATATTAACTACAGTGGAATAATAATATGAATGATACCAGACTTTTATTTAACACTGAATTCAAGAAGACAGTGGAGAAATATCTTTGAAACCCTGATGGAAAATAATATTGAACTTATTTTTATACCCAGCCCAACTGTAATTCAAGTGTGCATATTATGTAAGTACATTTTTTAGGCAACAAAGGCTTAGAAACTTCACTACTATAGATCCTCGCTAAAAGAACTTCTAAAAGATGTATTCCAAAGAGAAGATAATTAAATGAGATAATGCATGGGAAGCATTTAATATGTTAAATCTGCCTTTTTAAAATTAAAATTAAAATTTTTTTAAATCTGCCTTTTTAATATTATTAAAAAAGACAAATGCCTAGCACCATTATTTTCCTTTTCCCATTATTCATGTCTTTAATGTGGATGTGGTATGTGCACCTGCCCAAAGCATTTTTGACCACGAAACAAGAAGAAGAAAAGAAAGACCAAAGGAAACACAGAAATGTAGATCCTGAAATTTTTAGCTTATCATATAATCTCTGGCAATTCACCTACCTTCTTGTTATGTGAGGAAAAATAAATTCTTATTTATTTAGGTCTTTGTTGATTGGATTTACTGCTACTTCACCTGATGCTTTCCTAAGTGACTAGCTTTCCACTTTTCTTATCTTTGAATTATAAACTATAAGGATTAAATGGGAGGATAGGTTAAATTTTTCCAGTACCGAATATAGTCTCCAATAAATATTAAGCCTCTTCTTAATCCTCCAGATTGTAAGCTCAAGAGATTTCATTATGTTTGCATTCTCTTTGCTTAAGCAGTTCAGTATAGTTCATGGGATAGTTATAGAATTCCAATTTATGGGCTAGGTACTTCAATAGTTGCTAACTCATAGTAGCATATCAATAAATATCTGCTGAATGGATAGATAAATAAAGCTGTAGATTGGGTCTCTAGAAATTAATACTGCTGTTATCTTAAAAATGATCAAATGAACCAACTACATTTCAGTTTTTTCCTGTTAACACAGCTTCTGAAGTGTTCAAAAGAGTGCTTCTTGCCGTCTTCCTAGCTTCTTTGACTCTTAAGATTCAACACAGAATTTTTAATTCATTCTGAAGAGAGCTATAAGTGGAGGGGAAAAGTGACTTTATTGTCCTTTCTGTACTGACCCAGATTTTGTCATTTTAAACTTATTTCAAGAGTTGTGAACCCCTTGAATTCTCAAACAAGTAACCAAAAGGCAGCATGTACAGAATGGAGGTTTTGTTGTTGTTGAAATAATTCATACACAGAGACACAAAGTGTTCTGAGTGTTAGTCTTTGAAAAGGAAATGTCAGGGAAAAGGAAAAGGAAAGGATGAAGGCAGAAGACCTAAAACATTTTCAAGAACACTGTATACAAAGAAATGTCAAAGGAGAGCCATGCCCATAAAATAGAAAATGATGGACGAGTAGATAAGGTTATAAAAAAGGATTTGTAGAGGCTGCATGAAATAGAATAATTTGGCCAAATAGAGAATTCTTACAGACTATTAGACATTAAAAACATCTGGGGAAAAAACAACTAGCATCAGGTTTCAAGTAAGAAAAGCACCATGTGTCTAAAGCAAGGGTATAGGGAAGAAGGAACATATCAACATTCAGTCTCTGACTGGCATATAGCAGGAGATTTGGAAAGCTGGCTGCTCAGGAATGGAGACAAAATACTCAGGGGTTATAAAGAATGAAGGCAGCAGAGGAATCATGATTTGGGCACTTTGGAGGCCGTGGGACAGGGGAATTGCATTTGGGACGAATCAGGAAAAAAAAACCTTGCCCTGTGAACTGAACACACTAGGAAATGAAAGAGATTAATGAAATGAAGGAAAGAAATTAGGTCAGAGAATATGAGAAAACCTAACTTTGTAGTACAAGTTCTGTGATTTTGCCCTGCCCACTCCTGCCTCGAGTCCCTGCCAGTACTGTTCCCTTTTCCAGGATATTCTTCACCCAGCCAACATCTGCTCTTCCTTCTGCTCTCAGCTTAGATGTCCTCCAGAAAGCTGCTTCTAATTCTGCTTCCTTTGCTGACTTCAGCCTGACTTGCTCCCTATCTGTGTTCTTACAGCATCTCCCACTTTGCTAGTATAGCTCCTGTCACTGGGGATCATAACTGCCATGTTTACTTGTTTGTCTTGTCCACTATCCTGTGAGCTCCTTGAAAGCAGGAACATGTCTTATTAATATTGGTATTCTAGGACTTGGACAGTGTGGCTCATGATAGTCCTTAATAAATTTTGGTGAATAAGTGAATGAATGAATGAATGGTATGTATTTGTGATTTATTTTTTTAAAATTCTAGTACATTATTATTCTTTGTGAAGTCTTTAGAGCATCTGGAATTTGTTTTACACTGAGTTACATTATCTTAGTTTTATATTCCAAAATGTTTTTTGTTCACTATTAACTATTTCCCTTCTAATTTTCAATGCCACTTTAAAAAAATTTTAATTCCAGTACAGTTAACATACAGTGTAATATTAGTTTCAGGTGTACAATATAGTGATTCAACACTTCCATACATTACCTGGTGCTCATCACTAAAAGTGCACTCCTTAATCCTTATCACCTGTTGCACCCACCCACTCACCCACCCCTCTCTTCTGGTCACCATCAGTTTATTCCCTCTTGTTAACAATCTGTTTTTTTTTTTTATTTATCTCTCTTTTCCCCTTTGCTTATATGTTTTGTTTCTTAAATTCCACATGTGAATGAAATCATTTGATATTTGTCTTTCTCTAACTCATTTTGCTTATCCTTTAGCTCTATCCATGTTGTTGCAAATGGCAAGATTTCATTCCTTTTGATGGCTGAATAATATTCCATTATGCATATACCACATCTTTTTGATCCATTCATGTATCAATAGACACTTGAGCTGCTTCCATAACTTGGTTATTGTAAATATTGCTATTATAAGCATAGAGGTATGTATATCCTTTTGAATTAGTGTTTTTGTATTTTTTAGGTAAATACCCAGTAGAGCAATTGCTGGATCATAGGATAGTTCTGTGTTTTTTTTGTGTGTTTTTTGTTTTGTTTTGTTTTGTTTTGTTTTTTTAAGAGAAAGAGGGCAAGCACGAGCAGGGAGGGGCAGAGGCAGAGGGAGAGAGAGAGAATCTCAAGCAGGCTCCATGCCCACACCCAGTATGAAGCCTGATGTGGGGCTTCATCTCCCCACCTTGTCAGAGACATGGCTGCCAGTTTTCTCTTCTAGGATTTTTATGGTTTCAGGTCTCACATTTGGATATTTAATCCATTTTGAATTTATTTTCTGTATGTTGCAAGAAAGTGGCTCAGTTTCATTCTTTTGTATGTTGCTGTCCAGTTTTCCCAACATCATTTTTAAAGAGACTTTTTCCCATTTGATATTCTTTCCTGTTTTGTTGAAGATTAATTGACCATATAATTGTGGTTTTATTTCCAGGTTTTTTAATCCATTTTATTGATTTATGTGTCTTTTTCTGCCTGTACCATGATGTTTTGATTACTAGAGCTTTGCAATATAACTTGAAGTCTGGAATTGTGATACCTCCAGCTTTGCTTTTCTTTTAAGAGATAGCTTTGGCTATTCAGAGTCTTTTGTGGTTCCATGCAAATTTTATGATTATTTGTTCTCGTTCTGTAAAAAATGCTGTTGGTATTTTGATAGCAATTGCATGAATATATAAATTGTAGTATAGACACTTTTTAAAAATAATTTTTAATTTTTTATTAACATATAATGTATTATTAGCCCCAGGAGTACAGGTCTGTGAATCACCAGGTTTACACACTTCATAGCACATACCTTCCCCAATGTCCATAACCCTGCCACCCTCTCCCTACCCCGCTTCCCCCAGCAACCTTCAGTTTGTTTTGTAAGATTAAGAGTCTCTTATGGTTTGTCTTCCTCCCTATCCCATCTTGTTTCATTTATTCTTTTCCTACCCCCCAAACCCCCCACATTGCCTCTCAACTTCCTCATATCAGGGAGATCATATGATAGTTGTCTTTCTCTGATTGACTTATTTCGCTAAGCACAATACCCTCTAATTCCATCCACATTGTCGCAAATGGCAAGATTTCATTTCTTTTGGTTGCTGCATAGTATTCCATTGTAGATATATACCACATCTTCTTTATCCATTCATTTGTTGATGGACATCTAGGTTCTTTCCATAGTTTGGCTATTGTGGACATTGCTGTGTAGTATAGACACTTTGACAACATTTGTTCTTCCAATCCATGAGCATGGAATATCTTTCCATTTCTTTTTGTTATCTTCCATTTCTTTCATCAATGTCTTAAACTTATCAGAGTACAGGTCTTTCACCTCCTTGGTTAAGTTTATTTCTAGGTATTTTATTATTTTTGATGTAATTGTAAATGGGATTATTTTATTAATTTCTCTTTCTGCTACTTTATTATTAGTATATACAAATGCAACAGATTTCTGCACATTGATTTTATATTCTGTTACTTTACTGGATTAATTTATCAGTTCTAGTAGTTTTTGGTGGTGTCTTTTGGGTTTTCTGTATATAGTATCACGTCATCTGCAAATAGTGGAAGTTTTACTTCTTCTTTATTGATTTGGATTCCTTTTCTTTCTTTTTGTTTTCTGATTATTATGGCTAGAACTTCAAATACTATGTTGAATAAAAGTGATTAGGGTAGACATCCTTGTCTTATTCCTGATCTGACAGTTTTTCCCCATTGAGTATGATGTTTGCTATGGGTTTTTCACATATGGCCTTTATTATGTTGAGGTATGTTCCCTCTAAACCTACTTTGTTGACAGTTTTTATTGTGAGTAGATGTTTTTTGTCAGATTCTTTGTTTCTATTGAAATGGTCATATGGTTTTTATCCTTTCTCTTATTGATGTGATTTATCACATTTGATTGATTTGTGAATATTAAGCCAGGCTTGCGTCCTGGGAATAAATCACACTCAATGGTGGTGAATGATTTTTTTAAAGATTTTATTTATTTTATTTGAGAGAGAGAGAGAGACTTCACAAGCAGGAGGAGGGGCAGAGGGAGAGGTAGACTCCCCATTGAGCAGGGAGCCTGACACAGGACTCAATCCCAAGACCCTGGGATCATGACCCAAGCCGAAGGCAGACATGTAACCAACTGAGCCACCCAGGCATCCTTGTGAATGATTTTTATATGTTGTTGGATTTGGTTTGCTAATGTTTTGTTGAGGATTTTTCATCTATGTTTATCGGGATTATTGTCCTCTATGTAGTTCTCTTTTCTTTGTGGTGTCTTTATCTGGTTTTGGGTATCAGGGTGATACTGGCCTCATAGAAAGAATTTGGAAGTTTTCCTTCTTATGTTTTTGGAATAACTTGAGAAGATTAGGTATGAACTTTTCTTTAAATGTTTGGTAGATTTTGCTTGTGAAACTGCCTGGTCCTGGACTTCTGTGTAATGGGTGTTTTGATTACTGATTCAATTTCCTTGATGGTAATTGGTCTGTTCAAATTTTATATTTTTTACTGCTTCAGTTTTGATAGGTTATATGGTTCTAGGAATTTATTCATTTCTTCTAGGCTGTCTAATTTGTTGGCACATAGTTTTTCACAATTTTTTTTATGGTTGTTTGTATTTCTCTGGTGTTAGTTATCTCTCCTTCCTCTTTAATTGGTGATTTTGTTTATTTGAGTCTTTTTTTTTTTATGAGTCTGGCTAGAGCTTTACCAGTTTTGCTGATCTTTTCAAAGAACCAGCTGCTCCTGGTTTCATTGATCTGTTCTATTGTTTTTGTTTGTTTTGTTTTCTGTATCATTTGTTTCTGCTCTAATCTTTATTATTTCCTTCCTTCTGCCAGTTTTGGGTCTTGTTTGTTCTTCTTTTTCTAGCTCCATTAGGTGTAACATTAGGTTGTTTATTTGAGATTTTTTTAAAAAGATTTGATTTTTTTATTTGAGAGACTGAGAGAGTGAGAGCACGAGCAGGGGGAGGAGCAGAGGGCGAAGGACAAGCTGACTTTATGCTGAGCGGATGACCGGAACTGAAACCAAGAGTTGGACAGTCAACCAACTGAGCTGCCAAGTCTTCCCTATTTGAGATTTTTCTTGCTTCTTGAAGTAGGACTGTATTGCTATAAAATCCCTCTTAGAACCACTTTTGCTGTATCCCAGACGTTTCGGACTGTTGTGTTTTCATTTTATTTGTTGCCATATACTTTTTGATTTCCTCTTTGATTTCTTGGTTGACCCATTCACTGTTTAGTTGCATGTTACTTCACCTCCATGTATTTGTGCTCTTTCCAGATGTTTTCTTGTGATTGACTTCTAGTTTCATAGCATTGTGGTCAGAAGAGATGCCTGGTATGACTTCAAATTTATAACTTGTTACCTGAGATTTGGGATTGGAACTAGAAAAACCTTTGCTTAAACCTTGACTCTTGCAACTTCTAGCTCTGTGACTATAGACAGGTAACATTACCTTTCTGGGGCTTAATGTTCCCAATTATGAAATGGGGTAATGTTATCTTTTCTGTAGGCCACCTCACCCTAAACATACCTAATCTTTTCTGATTGTAGGTTCTTGTGGGGGATAAAATAATATCATAGTGGGAAAACTCTTTGTGAATAAAGTGATTTTCAAGTAAGTTATTAAAAGAGTTTAGAATGTGTTTCTGCATACATGTCTCTGTGTGTGTATAGCTAATGAAGGAAGAAATTTTAATATGTCAAAACATTTATAATGAAACATGGGAGAAGCTCTGCTTCTAAATATAGTGCTTTTGATGGTTTTGAATAATGTCCAATAGAACTTCCAAGAATAAGAAAAGGCTGCATCTGTGCTGTCAGATTCATTAGCCATTTACCTTATGTGTCAATAGAGCATTAGAAATGTAGCTAGTGCAACTGAGGAACTGAATTTTTAATTCTATTTAATTTTAATTTAAATTGCCATGTATAACAAGTGCCTATCTTATCAGACAACATATAGATGTTGAATGTTTTCATCATGACAAAAAGTTCTATTAGAGTTAATTTAGAGTTTAAATTGATGGTGAAGGGACGCCTGGGTGGCTCAGTTGGTTAAGCGGCTGCCTTCGGCTCAGGTTATGATCCCAGCGTCCTGGGATCAAGTCCCACATTGGGCTCCTTGCTGGGCGGGGAGCCTGCTTCTCCCTCTGCCTCTGCCTGCCACTCTGTCTGCCTGTGCTCGCTCTCTCCCCCTCTCTCTCTGACAAATAAATAAAAAAATAAATAAATAAATTGATGGTGAAAAACTAAGTTGACTTCATGGGTCTGTCAGGTATTGAAAATGTCAGAAGTGGTTGGATATAAGACTGAAGGGGATGATGAACATTGTATTTAAAAAGCATTCCCATTCATTCGTAAAAATTTTGGTTTTTGGATAGCAGTTGTCAGTTTTAATTTCTGGGTTAATACTTGGAGATACTTGCCAGTATGGAAGGAGATGACCTGCTTCAAAGCCTCAAATCCATTTTGAAATTCAAGGAGGTAAATCTACATATTTTTCTACCTAAGTAACTTACCCATCTACATCAGTAATAAAAGAAAGGAGTTAGGCTATCTTGGAAGTCCCTCTCGTATTTGTAATTTACTCATTGTGTTCTTAAAAGGATTGGTAAAAATTATACCCAAGTCGGTGATCTGATAATCTGCATATATGTTGATGTAATAACTCAGGGAATATATTAATAATAATATTTAAGCATTGCTAGGAAGACTGGCAGTGCTCACTTCAGTACATACTGGCCAGTTTCTGTACTCCACCCCTCCCCCAATATTGTGCTACCTCTCTATTCCTTGGCTTTTGTTTTCTTTCCTTCTCCTTCAAATTAATTTATCTCTGGCTTCCAGTCTGTCTACTACTATATTTATTGTTATTTTCAATCTTACTATAGTGGGGTGAAGTGAGCAAAACTTCACTTTTTTTAAGGAAGAAAAAAATGTCATGTAAAAGATATCCGTATATACTATTTCTCTAAAGTAGATCTTCTACCTTCATCTTTTCTTTTCCTTCCTTCCTTCCTTCCTTCCTCTCTTTTCTCCCTTTTCCCCCTTCTCTTCATTCCCTTCCTTTCCCTCCCCTTCCATTTCTTGTCGAGAAGAATGACTTAAATGGCCTCTCTAATTTATTTATTCATTCAACAACTATTAATGGACTTCCTGTGTGTACCAAGCCCTGGGCTAGGCATTGTGATTACAAGAGTGAGTGAGACAGAGGTACCTTCATGGGCAGAAAGAGATATCAACATAAATAGGTAAGTGAATAAATAAATAAATAAAATAATTACAAAACAAGATAATTTTTAAAAATGAGCACAGGATTGTAATAGGTGGATGGGTGAAGCCATTGGAGATGGCTTGGCCAATGTAGTCTGACTGAGAAGGAGATGAGATTTAAGGTGAGAAAGAGTCAGCCATGTGAAGAGCATTCCAGATGAAAGAAATATATTGTGATGTCCTGGGAGGGAGAAAAAGGTAAACATTTTAGGAACTGTTCCAAGACTGATGAAGCTGGAATTCAGAGTGGAGTGGAGACAAAGCACAATGATGTGAAGTGAGATAGGAAGACAGGGCCACATAAATCAGCACAAGACCATATTTATATCTCTAAGATGTATATGGTCATAACTGTTACTAGTTACTAGTATGTCACACAAGAACATCTAACAGTTAATAATAGCTTGCAGCAATGGAGCAGTTCATTATGTGTGTGGTGCTATCCCAAGAGCATCACAGCTATAATTATTTATCTTCAAAGCATTCCTATGAGACAGGTATAGGCATCATCCCCATTTTTCAGACGAGGAAGCTGAGGCACAGGGAGGTTAAATAACTTCCCCAGTGTACTATAGCTAGGAAGATTAGCCAGTGTAATTCATATGTAGCCAATCTAGCAATGGGCCTGCCTGCATTCTTAA
Source organism: Mellivora capensis (assembly GCA_004024625.1). NCBI lineage: Eukaryota > Metazoa > Chordata > Mammalia > Carnivora > Mustelidae > Mellivora > Mellivora capensis. The sequence continues at coordinate 12,779 of PISX010001987.1, read as the reverse complement.
TTGCTGTGTTCTGCAATACAGATTTGACAGGGCAGTTGGCCAAGCCCAAGCAGTTAAGAGTGACTTTAACTGAGTCAGTTGCAGATGGGTAGCCTGGAACTGGAAATAGATTTAAAAACTTGATGATTGGGTGAGCCTGGTGGTGGGTATTACGGAGGGCACATATTGCATGGAGCATTGGGTGTGGTGCATAAACAATGAATTCTGGAACACTGAAAAGAAAAAAAAAAAGAAGGCCCCGCAAAAAACTTGATGATTCAAGTTAAAGAATTTTGGCTAGAAAATATATTAGGTGATATATTCATACGGAAAACTCCTTGACATTGGTCTTGGCAATGATTTTTTGGATATGACACCAAAAGCAAAGGCAATACAAACAAAAACATACAAATGGGACTACATGAATTTAAAACACTTTGCACAGCAAAGAAAAAAAATTAACACAATGAAAAGGCAAGCTACAGAATAGGAGAAAAACTTTAAAGGCCATTTATTCTATAAAGGATTAATATCCAAAATATATTTAAAAAACTTGTATAACTCGTTAACAAAAAAAGGAAATAACCTGATTTAAAAGTAAGCAGAAGATCTGAATAGACATTTTCTCAAAGAAGACATACAAGTGGACAACAGGTACGTGAGAAGGTGCTCAACATCCCTAATAATCAGGGAACTGAAAATCAAAACCACAATGAGATATCATGTCACACCTGTTAGTGTGGCTTTTCTCAAAAATATTGGATAACAAGTGTTGGTGAGGATATGGAGAAAAAGGTACCCTCGTATACTGTTCGTGGGAATTTAAATTGGCATGGTCATTATGGAGAACAGTATGGGGCTCCTCAGAAAATTAAAAGTAACACTTATTGGCATATATCTGAAGTGATCAAATTCAGGATTTTGAAGAGATATCTGCATTCCTATTGTGGCATTATTTATAATAGCCAATATAAGGAAACAGCTTAAGTGTCTGTCAGTGGATGAATGGATAAAGAAAAGGTGATATCTATCTAGATCTCTCTCTCCCTATCTACCTCCCTAAATATCCACACATTCCATGGAATATTTTTATTGATCTATATATATATATCTCATATATTATTTAAGGTATATAACATAATGATTTGATATTTGTATATATTGTGAAATGATCACCATAATAAATCTATTTTATTTTATATTATATATTATATTATATTATAATATATATATAATATATATATTATAATCTATTTATAACATCCATCACCACAGTTACAATTTTATTTTCTTGTGATGAGAACTTTTGAAATTAATTTTTCATTTTAATTCCAGTATAGTTAACATACAGTGTTATAATAGTTTCAGGTGTGCAATATAGTGATTCAGCAGTTCTATACATCATCCAATGCTCATCACAAGTGCCCACCTTAATCTTTATCACCTCAGTCTTTATCCTTTACTTTACCTATCCTCCCACACACCTTCCCTCTATTAACTGTAGTGATGAGGACTTTCAAAATATACTCTGTTAGTCATTTTAAAATATACAATACAGTATTACTACCTGTAGTCACCATGCTATACTACTGTGGAATACTATTCAGCCATAAAATAGAAGAAAATCCTGCTTTTTACAACGACATGGTTGATATTGGAGGGCATTATTGCTGAGTGAAATAAGGCTGAGAAAGACAAATACTGCATGGTATCACTTATATGTAGAATCTAAAGAAAAAAAAAGTTAAACTCAGAGAGTAGAATGGTGGTTGCCAAGGGATGAGGGATTGGGGAAAGGAGGAGCTATTGGTTAAAGGGTACAAACTTTGAGTTATCAGATGAATAGGTTCTGAGAATCTGATGCATAGCATAATGACTTAGTTTACAATATTGTATTGTATACTCAAAATTTGCTGAGAATGGATCTTAAGGACTCTTCACCCAGCTCCCCAAAAGGTAACCATGTGAGGTGATAAATGTGTTAATTAACTTGATTTTGGTAAATATGTATATCAAATCATCACACTGTACATTTTAATTATACATATAATTTGGCAATTATACCTCAATAAATCCTGGGGGATAATTTTCTCTGTCCTTAGATAGCCTAATTTTTTCACAAAAAGTACAAGCTTCTTTAAAACTCCCATCTAGCCTCAACTATACTCAAATAAAAAACAAAACAAAACCCTACATCTGGTTCCTGATTTTTTTCCTGCACCATCTCCAGCCTTTCTCCCATCTTCTCCCTAACACCTCTGTTGTTCCTACTTCAAAATTTATTCTCTCCAGTTCGGGATTATTCATATATTGACCTAAATCCTCCTCCTTTGTTGTAACTTATGACTGTATCTTCTGAAATTTAAGAAAGGTAATATGGCTCAGCATTTAACTTTTCATTGTTATCTAGTAATTCTTTTTTTTTTCTTTTAGAAAACACATTTCTTTTCAATATGGAAATTTATGTAATTTGTCGTTACTTGTATAAATGAATTCTAAATCCTTAAAAAGCATTTTTAAAATTCTTTTAATTTTTTAATTCTCACTCAGTTTGCTTTTTACCTTCCCTCTTTAAATGTGCTTCCTGTGCTGTTTTTGTGTATGTATGTACATGAATGTGTTTCTTATGCAAGGGACAACCCTCCATTTTCTGGTTCCTGAGAACTGCAGGGAATTCTATTGGTTAATCCTCTCCACGATATACTATTTCCTTTTCTTGGGCTCAGAGCGGTGGCCCTCTGGTGAAGGCTATTAAGGGAGGTCCATAGAGAATTATACTAAAGGAGCCTCTGGCTAATGAGGCTGACCCTGAGACTCTCTGAATCTTCATCACCAGTGCCTCATGGGCGACATTTGACGGATGGGGTGAAGTTGCCAGGGGACAGTTGCACTAAGCTTAAAGAAATGCAATTGATTTACAACTGGACAGAAGTCTCTAGCATGACTGTATAACACTTCTGTGGATGATGTACCTATTAGGAATTTTCTAATTAATTAGTAAGGTCAGTCTGACATACAGTCTGAATAAGAACGAGTCAGAGGGGCCAATAATAGATATGGAAAAAGATGTAGGTGAACCCAGCCCTTTTCAAGATTGCAGTAGGATTGATGTTTATAGTGGGAGATCACTACTCCCTGTAGTACTATGATTACCTCTATCTTATCTGTTACCACCAAGTCCTCTTTCCTCTCCAGTCAATCACCTTTTGGGCCCATGCCTTAAATGTCAGTGTACCCTAGGTGTTATTCTCACACCACCTTTTTTCTCAATCTGAACATTCCAGGTGTTCTTACTCACACACTGAGATTCCAGAGCATGCTGGTAGCTGTTTGTATATTCAGCTGCCCTCCAGACTTCTCTTCTGAGTTGTCCCCACATCTTGACCTCAGCATATCAGAAGCTGAACCCATTAACCGCCCTTTTCCCCACTCAAACCTTTGTTCCTCTTATATTTCTTTTCCTGAATAAATGGCACTGTCCTCTACCTGGTTACTTAAGCGGTGGTCTCTACTCTCATCCTTGACTTCTCCCTCTCCTGTATCCCAAGCTCTGTCTATTTTGCTGCCTGTTTTACCTTTCGGTGCTGTTCAATTACTTCCACTCTACTTCTGCTACCCTCAACCTTGGCATCATTGTCTTTCTGGACTACCTTAATCCCTTCTTAATGTAGCTTAAAACTGTTCAATGACTCATTATCATCACTAGAATCAAGTATTTACCCTTTAACTTGGTGTACAGGCTGTTTATGATTTATACCCTGCTTATGTTCCCAGCTTTATATTCCTTAATATCTTATGCTCGGGCTACAACAAATGGTCTCTCATTCTTAGAACATGTCGTGGTGTTTCGTACTCATCTACCCTGACATACCTCTCTATCTGAAATATCTTCTTTCTACCTCCACCTGTAAATTACTATCTTTCAAAACCCAACCTAGAAGTCATCTCTTCTATGAAGTCTTCCTAGAGTACTGGTTCCTCCCAAAGTTAATTGCTTTCTGCTTTGCACTACTTGCATGCCTTGTGCATACTTTTTTTATAGCATTAGTCACATCATAATGATGTTGCCTACTTTTCTTAATAAACTCTGAGTTTGAGGGGAAAGACCTTGCTGATTTATCTCTGATATTCCAAAATGCCCAGCTTCAGAAGGGGTCCCAAGGGAGCCAGATTAAAAAAGCATTAGCCGGGTCACCTGGGTGGCTCAGTGGGTTAAAGCCTCTGCCTTCGGCTCGGGTTATGGGATCGAGCCCCACATTGGGCTCTCTGCTCCGTGGAGAGCCTGCTTCCTTCTCTCTCTCTGCCTGCCTCTCTGCCTACTTGTGATCTCTGTCAAATAAATAAATAAAATCTTTAAAAAAAAGCATTAGCAGGAAGCCATAAATACTGAGCAGAGACATATCAATTGTGTCACACACTAGGGGGTACGAAGTTTGTGGTTTGCGTCCAGGAATGTTAACTGAGTAATGAAAAAATAGCCAACAATTTCTAAACTCAACCAAATCTAGAGATGCTACAATGTATCATTTACAGTGTTTAGTTTTCTTTTCTTTTCTTTTTTAAAAGATTTTATTTATTTATTTGACAGAGAAGAGAGGAAACACAAGCAGGGGAAGTGGGAGAGGGAGAAGCAGGCTTCTCAGAGAGCAGGGAGCCCGATGTGGAGCTGGATCCCAGGACCCTGGGATCATGACCTGAGCTGAAGGCAGATGCTTAATGATTGAGTCACCCAGGAGCTCCCAGTGTCTAGTTTTCAACCAAACTATGGAAATGCAAAGAAGTAGGAAAAGTGTGACCCATACCGAGGAAAACAATAAATAGCAATTTTCTCTAAGAGGGATCAAATGCTGGATTTATCACATTGATACTGCTATTATAAATATGTCCAAAGAATCTAGAAAAATATTTTAGAGTTAAAAAAATAGTTTTAGTGAATGAAAATGTAGAGATCTCATCTAAGAAATGGAATATATATGAAAATTCAGGAACTGAAAGTATAGCCACTGAAATGAAAAATTCACCAGATGGGCTCAACAGAAAATTGGAGATGACAAAACAAACAAAACAACAAAACCTTACAACCAACCAACCAAACAAACAAACACAAAAAACCAAAACCCAAAACAAAAGACTCTGTGAACTTTAAGGTGGATAAATAGAAATTACTCAATCCAAATTGAGAAAAAAAAAAAAGATTGAAGAAAAGTCAACAGAACTTCAGAGACCTGTGAGATAATATGAAGTGGTATTATATGGTCATTGTAGCCCCAGAAGGAAAGGGGAGAGAAAAAATATTTGTGAAACAATGGTTGAAAACTTCCCAGATTGGATGGAAAGTATTTATTTACAGATGCAGGAAGCTTAACAAACCATAACCAGGATAAATACAAAGAAAACTACTTTTAGGCACATCATACCTAAACTGCAAATATAAATTTTTCATGGCAGCTAGAGAAAATAACACATTATATAAAGAGGAATAATTATATGACAAAGGACCGATTTATCAGAAACAGTGGAGGCTAGAAGATATTAGAACAGCATATTCAAAGTACTGAAAAAAAAAAACTATCACCTAAGAATTTCATATCTAATGCAACTATTCTTTAAAAATAAAGGCAAAATAAGGACATTTTTCATACAAACAAAAACTAGGAGAATTTATTGCTAGCAGACCAGTGCTATAAAAAATGCTGCAGCAAGTTCTTTAGGATAAAGGCAAATAGCACTAAATCTATAGGAAGTAATAAATGAAGAATGTGTATTTTTATATATAAAAATATATAAATATATATAACATAAAATTATATATGACATATAAAGTTATATATGAAACATAGCATATAAGGTTATATTAACAAATATGAAGCTATATATGCTATATAACACATTTTAAAAGATGTAACTTAGAGCAAAAATTATTTTTTAAATGATTTTTTAAAATTCAAGTATAATTAACATATAGTGTTATGTTAGTTTCAGGTATACAATATAATGATTAAACAATTGTATGCATTAGTCAGTGCTTATCACCATAAGAATACTCTTAATCCCATTCTCCTGCTTCACCCATCCACCCACCCACCTCTCCTCTGGCAACCACTAGTTTGTCCTTTAAGTCTTTTTTTGTGTGTTTCTCTTTTCTTCTTTGTTCATTTGTTTCTTAAATTCTATGTATTAGTGAAATATGGCATTTGTCTTTCCCTCACTTATTTTACTTAGCGTTATACCCTTTAGTCCCACCCATGTTTTTGCAAATGGCAAGATTACATTCTTTTTTAAGGTGGAGTGATATTCCATTATCTATCTATCTATCCACCTATCTATCTATCTCATATCTTTATCCATTATGTGGGGATGGACACTTGGGTTGCTTCCATATCTTTGCTATTGTAAATAATCTGCAATAAACATAAGGATGCATATATCTTTTCAAATTAATGTTTTCATTTTCTTTGGGTAAATACTCAGTGGTAAAGTTAATGGATCATATGGTATTTCTATTTTTAATTTTTGAGGAACCTCCATACTTTTTTCCATAGTGGCTGCACCAGCATGCATTTCTACCAATGGTTGCTTTATCTCCACATCCTCACCAACACTTGTTATTTCTTATGCTTTTGATTTTAGCTATTCTGATAGGTGTGAAATGACATATCTCTTTCTCCCCTTCCCCACTCCCCCTTCTCTTAAAAAAAAAAGAAAAAGAAAATTATATTGTCCAGGTATTCAAATATTATTTATCAATTTAAAAATTAATATCAATTCAAGATCTTAAAGTTAACTAAGGTTATGAAAATTAGTTTTAAGTTTACACATTAAGTTCTTATGATTTGTATTATTAAAAAATTTTACTAGCATAATACTTTTAAAAGGTGTCTATTACTACAACCTTATTTAATTAAATATTTTTGCAATCTCAGCCAGTTTGTAATAACTTACACTCACAAAACCAAATTAGGAAATTTAGAAAATTTTAATTGTTAAAAAATAAACTCTACCTGTACAATCTAGAATATTGTGCTTACATTATATTTTTATGAAGCGGTAAAAACAGGGAAAAGACAGAGTTAAGTTTAAATGAATATTATCTAATTAGTCTAATTTGTCCAAAGCATCTTGATAAGACTGTTACTTTTTCTAGTACAATTTAAAATACATTTTAAAAATCACATTTAAAAGTCCGAATATCTCATCTTTTTTTTTTTTTAAAGATTTATTTATTTATCATTTGACAGACAGAGATCACAAGTAGGCTGAGAACAGGCAGAGAGAGGGGAGGAGGGAAGCAGGAGCAGAGAGCCAGATAAGGGGCTCAATCCCAGGACCCTGGGATAATGACCTGAACCAAAGGCAGAGGCTTAACCCACTGAGCCACCCAGGCGCACCCTGAATATCTCTTATCTTATAAACTAGTAACCAAGGCCATTAACTTAATTTACAGATAAACATTTTATTATTTATTAATCACTTCTCGGCCTTTTGGCTAAGATCAAGTGCATTATTTATTAGAGCTACAGGAGAAACAGAAAATTCTTCATTGGAAGAGCCAAAATAACCAAAATATTAGAGTTAAACTTTTTTCTTTAGGAAACTCTTGAGTTTCCTTTTCAAATTTATATGGCTGTTTAATATATCATCCTCCCTCCCGAGTTAATAGGAAAAGAGGTTGCCCCATTAGGTTTTAAGAGACCTTGTAATCTGATTTATTCCATTTTATATTAGATATGTTTATCTGGATTAGATGTTCTCAGAGATGAACATAACAGAACAATTTCTAAAAGATTATTTGATCTCCAAATTTTCTCAAGGGAGCAGGAGAAAGAGGAAAATGGATTTTAAAAAAGGAGATAAAAGAGACCATAAACAGATATGGAAAACACTACAGATCACTAAAGGAGGCTTGGATGCAGGAAAATATATTTCTCTCTCTCTCTCTCTCTCTCACACACACACACACACACACACACACACACACACACCCCTTAAAGGGAGGTGGGGAGAGAGTCAGGGAAGGAAGGAGGGAGGGAAGGAGGAACTGAGACTATAGTTGGTTTAAACAACTTAGGACCTTGATAATTCTGTGAAGACCATATGAATAAAAGCTAACATTATTAATTCCCCAAGGAGGTAATTTTTATATTAAATGATATGTCTTGGGGGGCCTGGGTCACTCAGTCAGTTAAACATCTGCCTTTAGCTCAGATTCTGATCTTAGGATTCTAGGATCAAGCCCCATGTCAGGCTTGGCTCTCTGCTCAGTGGGAATTCTGCTTCTCCCTCTCATTCTCCCTCTGTGTTTTCCCCGCTTCAAATAAATAAAATCTTATAAAAATAAAATGACATGTCTTTTTGTCAGACAAAGAAAGGAATTTCCTCAAAGCCACTTTTGAAGACAGCTGGGTGGGTTTTTTTGTTTTCTTTTTTTCTTTTTACAGATTATTTATTTATTTATTTGTCAGAGGGAGAGAGAGCACCAGCAGGGGGCGTGGCAGGTAGAGGAAGAAGCAGGCTCTTCCCTGAGCAAGGAGCCGGATGTGGGACTCAGTCTCAGGACCCTGGGATCATGACCTGAGCTGAAGGCAGATGCTTAACCGACTGAGCCATCCAGGCATCCCTACTCTCTGGACTTCTTATAGACATATAATAGGATAGATAATAGACGGACATTCTGGTGGTTAGTGACAAATCATGGGTTTGGCTGGGACTTTCACCAACTAAAAGGGAAGTCAAACCTTTTCCCTATACTTTTTCTAAAAGTTTTAAAGTTTTTGATGTAATTGTAAATGGGATTGATTCCTTAATTTCTTTTTCTTCTGTCTCATTGTTAGTGTATAGAAATGCAACTGAGGGGCGCCTGGGTAGCTCAGTTGGTTAAGCAACTGCCTTCGGCTCAGGTCATGATCCTGGAGTCCCAGGATCGAGTCCCGCATCGGGCTCCCTGCTTGGCAGGGAGTCTGCTTCTCCCTCTGACTTTCCCCCTCTTGTGCACACACTCTCTCTCTCAAATAAATAAATAAATAAATAAATAAAAACATTTTAAAAAAAGAAATGCAGGGGCGCCTGGGTGGCTCAGTGGGTTAAAGCCTCTGCTTTTGGCTCAGGTCATGATCCCAGGGTCCTGGGATCGAGCCCCACATCGGGCTCTCTGCTCTGTGGAGAGCCTGCTTCCTCCTCTCTCTCCCTGCCTGCCTCTCCTGCCTACTTGTGATCTCTGTCTGTCGAATAAATAAATAAAATCTTTAAAAAAAAAAGAAATGGAACTGATTTCTGTACATTGATTTTATATCTTGCCACATTGCTGAATTACTCTAGGAGTTCTGGGTTGGAGTCTTTTGGGTTTTCCACATAAAGTATCATATCATCTGCGAAGAGTGAGAGTTTGACTTCTTTGCCAATTTGAATGTCTTTTATTTCTTTTGTTGTCTGATTGCTGAGGCTAGGACTTCTAGTACTATGTTGAACAACAGTGGTGAGAGTGGACAGCCCTGCCTTGTTCCTAACCTTAGGGGAAAAGTTGTCAGTCTTTCCCCACTGGGAATGATATTTGCTGTGGGATTTTTGTATATGGCTTTTATGATACTGAGGTATGTTCCTTCTATCCCTACACTGTGGAGAGTTTTAACAAAAAAAGGTTGCTGCCTTTTGTCAAATGCTTTTTCTACATCAGTTGAGATGGTCATATGGTTCTTGTCCTTTCTTTTGTTAATGTGATGTATCATGTTGATTGATTTGTGGATGTTGAACAACCCTTGCAGCCCAGGAATAAATCCCACTTGGTTGTGGTGAGTAATCTTTTAATGTACTGTTGGGTCCTATTAGCTAGTATTTTGGTGAGAATTTTTGCATCCATGTTCTCCAGGGATATTGGTCTATAATTCTCCTTTTTTAGTGGAGTCTTTGGCTGATTTTGGGATCAAGGTAATGCTGGCCCCATGAAATGAGTTTGGAAGTTTTCCTTCCATTTCTATTTTTTGAAATAGCTTCAGCAGAATAAGTATTAGTTCTTCTTTAAATGGTAGAATTCCCCCTGGGAAGCCATCCAGCCCTGGACTCTTGTTTATTGAGAGATTTTTGATTACTGCTTCCATTTCCTTGCTGATTATGGGTACTTTCAGTTTTCTATTTCTTCCTGTTTCAGTTTTGATAATTTATATGTTTCTAGGAATGAATCCATTTCTTCAAGATTGCCTAATTTGTTGGCATATAGTTGCTCATAATATGTTCTTAGAATTGTTTGTATTTACTTTGTGTTGGTCATGATCTCTCCTCTTTTATTCATGATTTTATTAACTTGGGTCCTTTCTCTTTTCTTTTAGTTTCGCTAGGGGTTTGTGAATTGTATTAAGTCTTTCAAAGAACCAGCTCCTAATCTGGTTGATTAGGTTGTTCTACTATTTTTTTGGTTTCTATTTCATTGATTTCTGCTCTGATCTTTATTATTTGGCTTCTCCTGCTGGGTTTAGGCTTTATTTACTGTTCTTTCTCCAGCTCTTTTAGGTGTTGGGTTAGGTTGTGTATTTGAGATCTTTCTTGTTTCTTGAGAAAGGCTGTATTGCCGTGTACTTCCCTCTTAGGACTGCCATTGCTGCATCCCGAAGGTTTTGAACAATTATGTTTTCATTTCCATTTGTTTTCATAAGGTACCTAGGAATAAACCTAATACAAAGAGGTGAAGGATCTGTAGCCTAAAAACTAATAGAACAGTTATGAAAGAAATTGAGGAAGACACAAAGAAATGGAAAAACATTCTATGTTCGTGGATTGGAAGATTAAATATCAGCAAAATGTCTGTGCTGCTCAGAACAATTTATACATTCAGTGCAATCCCTACCAAAATACCACTGACATATTTCACAGAGATGGAACAAATAATCCTAAAATTTGTATGGAACAAGAAAAGACCCTGAATAGCCACAGGAATGTTGAAAAAGAAAACCAAAGCTAGAGGCATTGCAATTTAGACTTTAAGCTCTATTACAAAGCTGTCATCATCAAGACAGTATGGTACTAGCACAAAAACTGACATATAGATCAATGGAACCGAATAGAGAGCCCAGAAATGGACCCTCAACTCTGTGGTCAACTAATCTTCGACAAAGCAGAAAAGAATGTCCAATGGAAAAAAGACAGTCTCTTGAACAAATGGTGTTGGGAAAATTGGACAGCCACATGCAGAAGAATGAAACTGGACCATTTCCTTACACCACACAAAAATAGACTTAAAATGGATGAAAGACTTCAATATGAGACAGGAATCCATCAAAATCCCTGAGGAGAACACAGGCAGAAGATGCTTGGACCTCAGCTGCAGCAGCTTCCTGTTAGATACATCTCTAAAGACCGGGAAGGAAACGCAAAAATGAACTATTGGGACTTCCATCAGGATAAAAAGCTTTTGCACAGCAAAGGAAACAGTCAACAAAACTAAAAGGCAATCTATAGAATGGGAGCAGATATTTGCAAGTGACATATCTGATAAAGGGCTAGTATCCAAGATCTATAAGGAACTTACGAAATTCAACACCTAAAGAACAAATAATCCAGACAAGAAATGGGCAGAAGGCATGAACAGATATTTCTTCAGAGAAGACATCCAAATGACCAGTAGACACATGAAAAAATGCTCAACATCAGGGAAATACAATTCAAAATTATGATGACATACCACCTCATACAAGTCAGAATGGCTAAAATTAACAAGTCAGGAAACAGCAAGGATGTGGAGATCCTTGTTGGTGAGGATGTAGAGAAAGGGGAACACTTGGTGGGAATGCAAGCTGGTACAGACACTTTGGAAAAACAGTATGGAGGTTTCTCAAGAAGTGAAAAATAGAGCTACGCTATGACCCAGCAATTGCCCTACTGGGTATTTACCTCAAAGATAGAAATGTAGTGATCCAAAGGGGTACTTGCACCACAATGTTTATAGCAGCAATGTCCACAATAGCCAAACTGTAAAAAGAGCCCAGATGTCCATCAACAGATGGATAAAGAAGACTTGATACACACATACTCATGCACACGGGTGTGCACACACACTGGAATATTACCCAGCCATCAGAAAGGTTGAATACTTAGCCATGTACATTGATGTGGATGGAACTGGAGGGTATTATGCTGAGCGAAATAAGTCAGTGGGAGAAAGATAGTTATCATACGGTTTCACTCATATGTGGAATATAAGAAATGGCACAGAGGATCATAGGGGAAGGGAGGGAAAACTGGGAAGAAATCAGAGAGGGAGACAAACCATGAGAGACTTTTAATTATAGGAAACAAACTGAGGGCTGCTGGAGGAGGGTGGGTCGGGGGATGGGGTAAATGGGTGATAGGCATTTAGGAGGGCACATGATGGGATGAGCACTGGATATTAATAATATTAATAATAATTACACTGGATGTGCAACTGATGAATTACTGAGCTCTACATCTGAAATTAAGTATGCACTATATCTTGGCTAATTGATTCTAAATAAAATATATATGTAAAGTTGTCAAATTTTACATCTTTAATTCACTTTAAGTTATGTGTATATATAGAGAGGGATTTAATTTATTGAATAGTCCTCCCTTTCCCTGTGATTATCATAACCATCTTTTTTTTAATGAATTTTTTTATTTTTTATAAACATATAAAGTATTTTATCCCCAGGGGTACATGTCTGTGAATCGCCAGGTTTACACACTTCACAGCACTAACCATAGCACATACCCTCCCCAATGTCCATTACCCCACCCCCCTTTCCCGACCCCCTCCCCCCAGCAACCCTCAGTTTGTTTTGTGAGATTAAGAGTCA